>JANKYF010000224.1:58432279-58442989 GCA_029829435.1 Erythroxylum hondense | reverse complement strand
AACAAAAATAACAATAACAACAACAATAATAATAATAGAGAAAAAGATTGTCTTTACCTATTTTGCTTTACGGAATAAGTAAATACATGAGAGATATCTTTAATTACTTTTAAAAATATAGAAATAATTAAACTTGAGATTATCTATTTATTTTTTAACTAAATAAAGGAATAACTATTTATTAGAAATACATTAGTAATAAAATAGCTATTCGATTTAACCAAATATGCCATTTATTGTTTTAAATTATAACAAAAAAGTTATGATTTTTAAAAAATTTTATTTACAGGCACTGTGTGCAAATAGAAGAGGAGGGGCATCAAAGGAAATAGAAACGTGTGGCATCAAGAGACAAGTGAAGCCAAGGCATGTGTCGACCGAGCACACGGGCTTGGAGATAACAGGGACAGACAGACCAGGCCTTCTGTCGGAGATATCGGCGGTGCTCGCTGAGTTGCAGTGCCACGTCACGGCGGCGGCAGCGTGGACCCACAACACCCGAACGGCAGGCATTATCTACGTGGAGGATGGTTTCCGTGGTGGCCCAATTTCTGACCCTAAAAGACTTGCCCAAGTGCAAGAACAGTTGGAGCATGTGGTTCAGGCCCATCATGCCATTGGAGAACGGAAGAGCGTGAGGCTCACTGCACCAGCCGCTGGCAGGACTCACACCGAACGCCGGCTTCACCAGCTGATGTATTCCGCCGTCGACTACGAGCCGTGTCAAGGATGCATAGGTCGCGGTGTTGCACACCGGAACAGTTGCACCAAAATTCATGTGTCCATAGAGTCTTGCAAGGAAAAAGGTTACTCGGTGGTTAACATGAGGAGCACAGACCGACCAAAGCTCTTGTTCGATACTTTGTGTGTTCTGACAGACATGCAGTACGTTGTTTTCCATGCAGTTGTTAGTTCCAAAGGCGCCATGGCTGATCAGGTAAGCTCTTAAATATTAAGATTCTGGTGGAGTTTCATTCTTCTCTAAACGACTGGTGCTGCAGGAATATTTCATTCGGCAGAAAGATGGATGTACCTTGGACACAGAGTGCGAGAGAAGGAAGTTAACACAGTGTTTGATTGCAGCTATTCAAAGAAGAGTATCCCATGTGGGTACATTCAATCCTTTAGTGTTTGTCACCATTAAATGTGTCAGCTGATGCATATGTTCTTGCAGGGATTGAGGTTGGATGTTTGCACAAAGAATCGAATAGGACTTCTCTCCGACGTCACTCGTGTGTTTCGGGAAAATGGGTTATCGATATCCAGAGCTGAGATTGGTAGTCATGGTGATAAGGCAGTTGGTTCATTCTTTGTTACAGATGCTTCAGGGTACGAAGTTAGTCAACAAACGGTGGAATTGGTAAGGAAGGAGATCGGTGGATCTGTTCTTGTAGTGAACAGATCACCTGGATGGACACCTAAAACTCCCAAAATGACTAGTAGTATTAGCAGTGTAGATGAAGATAAGCCTAGATTCCGGATTGGAACACTTCTGTGGTCTAAATTGGAGAGGCTTTCTAGCAATTTCGGCTCCATTAGATCATAAAATTCCCAACTCACGAACTGTTCACTGAACTTGACCCTTGCTGTAAATAGGTGCTTCAGGAAGTAAAATCAGTAGTTTACGTTTTATTGGTTGGTTAGGCTGTACACTTGAAGATCATCAATCTATTCAGCCTGTTGTTTAGCGCCCAATCAACAGAATTAAAATTCCCGAGCAACTAGGTTCCCGATGAGCAAACAACTGCTGTGAATCGTGTATTACCAATGACCCCCAGTGACGTTTGACTTCACGCCCTGCTTAAATTGCATATCAAACCTAAGCCAACAGGGCTAAGAGTACTAGGCTGTCAGGAAAACTTAAAATGCCAAACTACATAAAATTCTCCTCACTGCAATTTTCTTGGCATTAGCAACTTTTCAATATACAGTATCTTCAGCATTCTTACCTAAGAAGAGAAATATGTTCCTATTTATATAATGGGAATTCAAAAAACATTAAAGTAAGCATGTAAGCTCTTAAGTTTCTGTTGTATATGTATCATGCTAGAGAGGTGCAAAAACTTATCACTAAACTGAGTGCTAAATTACAGGTAATAATCACAATCCTCCAATACATAGTTAGATTCCAATTTTGAATTGTAAATATGATTCTCAATTTTTTTATAATTGGTTGTGTCAAACTTTTGACTGTTAATAATTAATAGTAATTAAATGTATAACATGCATAAGTTGATATAATAACTCACAGATTACATGAAAACAGCACGTTAATGGTATGGTGATGAAGTCGTTACACTGTTGTAGGCATATTTCATGCCCACATTATCATCCAATTTACAAACAGATTTATGTACAAACATAAGATTCCCAAGCCTAAATCTGACTAAAGAGACCATATGCAACCTATTTACAATAAGGTAGAAGCAAGATGGGATTAAGCTCTTACACTTTTATGGCATCATCAAATCACACCAACCTCATGAACATCAAGCCAATCATTAGATTCCTTGGAATCAGAGTAGCGAGCACGTACCTGCTCAGACCCAACATGTTTGATGCTAACAGGTTTAATGTCCTTAACTAAGTCATCAGAACTTCTGCCCAGTTGAACCCAATCACGGGAATCTTTTATGGAGGGATCAGAACTAGAACTTACTTTCTTGTAAGTAACAGGCACATCACCATCATCATCTTCAAGATCACTGAATGAGACATCCTCATCATTGTTGAATGATACCATAGTATCATTGGCACCAACAGTTTCTGAAATTTCATCTTTCAACCAATCATCACCATCATCCTCAAATTTCTCATTCAAAATCCTAGACGAGGAAGATGATGGAAATTGTTGCTGCGAAGCCTGATTACATCGCTGTTCCTCAACCACAGCCTTGTCAATAATTTGTATTTCCATACTTTGGACAGGATGCTTATCAGTTTCTATTTCCTTAGCAGCATTGGAAGAGACTGCTTCACTGCCAGTTGCCTTGGTGGCAATGACAGAAGGTATTACTTCACTGCAAACTGCCCTGAGTGGCAGAGATTCAGAATCAACACAACCGGGCACGGACACAGACTCTTCATGGTATAAATCAGAAACTTCTTTCGACGTGGAAGTATCAGTAACTGACAAGTCAGGTTCAGACTTTGCTTTAGCTCGTTTCTGCAGTTCATGTGACAACATTGCTCTTGCCTCCATTATCTGCATCACAAGATCAA
Source organism: Erythroxylum hondense (assembly GCA_029829435.1). NCBI lineage: Eukaryota > Viridiplantae > Streptophyta > Magnoliopsida > Malpighiales > Erythroxylaceae > Erythroxylum > Erythroxylum hondense. The sequence goes on along the minus strand of JANKYF010000224.1, from coordinate 58,439,767 downwards.
GATCAAGATCAGACTGCTGCTTAGCAACTTAATCAATCAAAATAAAGGGGGAGATTATTTTATAAGCATGGCTTATGACTCCATTATTAAAGAGTTCCATACATTGGACATATAGAACAATATGTATCTAAGGCAGTCAAAGTTTCTAAATTCAAAAAATTGCCTGAAAGTAAAACAGTACGAAATGACTATCATATGCCTTTGAACTTTAGCTCTTACATTACACAATAACACAATTTCCCAACCCACTCAAGTTCGGTAAAGAGATGGATATAAGCATGAGGACAAACAGAAAATGACCCAAACCATAGAGCAGATACAGATTAGATGTTATCAGCAGTTTAAAACCTATAATACAAGAATTCCCATGCTAAACTATTCTAACGATCAGAATTAGAATCTCATTCCATTTAAAGCCTTCCACTCATTTTATAAACCTCAAATACTAAGCAGCAAGCAAAGTAATGTCACCATAGCGAAAGAGACACTTAATTTGTGCAAATTCAGACTATCTAATACAAGTCTCTGTCTTTACTTAAAAAGGATGTCTTTGGCTGATAACTATATCTGTTTCTCCTGTGCCCGTGTGATTATTGAGGAATGCTAAACCTAATTGCTAGTTACTGATTGTTTCATCAACAGTCCCAACAATAGAATACCCATCTGCAGAGGATTCAACAATTGGTAATTAACTACACAGAAAAATCTGAGATGACTAAGTAATGCAACATACTTGGGGAGTTGACAATAGTAAGGCATCCTCTTTACTGAGCCTGGGGTGCAAAAGTACAAAGTAAATCTTCCAAAAGCAGCTTTCACTCATGTAGCCCGGGCAAAGCTCAATCCTCAGGGCACCTAGTCTAGGTGCGAGACGTTCAACAGCCAAAACATGTTCTTGTTGCGCCTCGGACATATCAAGATCTGAAATGGGAACATTAATTCACCAATATAAACAAACTCTATAATAATACAAACGTACAACATCGAAGTAAAATTCAACTCATTCAAGGCCTTTTCTAAAATTTACCCTCAAAATCAAGGTCGTCGGGGAGAGGAAAATCGAGCCAGGTCTCTGGATGGGTCGAAATATCCATAGCGAAGGCAACCACCTCCTCGGTCACACCGACTACACTTCCAATCAAATCCTCGTCGGCTTCCGACCCAAACTGCAGCAAGTTCGATGCGATCTTAGTGATCTCCGACACAGTCTTGTTACTCGAAAGCTTCGTGATTTCGGATTTGAATTTTCCTCCAATCTCCGCGAAATCGCTGCGTATTCCTGCAATCAGATCATCATCAACATCCTCATTGGACTCCTCGTGATCCTCGGGCGGAGGAGCGAGGAAGGAAGCAACGCCCCAGAATTGGCGTGTTAGGGTTTTGGAGAGCTCCGAAAGGTCTTCCTTGACGCCACGCGGAGTCGTGGACGACGAATCAGAATGCTGATCACCTTCTGATTTTGACGACGATTGGACGGTGCCAACATTAAAAGGGACCGCTTCGCCGTCACCGTCACCATCCTCGTCGTCGAGTTTGAGAGAGTTGGCAATTGACCTTGCTAGCCATGACATGGCTTCCTTCCTTTCCTATCCGGCTTCTCTGTTTCTTTTAAGCAAGTTAACATAGCATATACGATGTCGTTTGCTCCCGCTCATACGGACATCAAATGGCTTGTCGTTTGGCTTCCTCTGGAAACCTGCCTCAACTAGGCTTATCTCTCAGGCTGAGCCACCATCAGGCAGCTATGTTACTTCGGAGCCGCCTATTCACGTTGTTGTCGTCACCTCCTTTGTCCCAGCCTTTCAAAACTCGTCTTCCGTTTACTATCTCCCATCAGTTTTCTACTCTCGATTTTTCTAAGCCCAACTCGAGCCAGACCCGTCATGTCTCGGCCTCGAATACAGCCAAACCAGCGACGACTCCAGTTTTCCGGACTCCGCCTTTTGTGCCTCCGGGGATTGAAGCGGAGGAAGTAACGGAGGAGATGTTACTGCCCGGGTCGAACATTGTTCTGGGGCCTTACGCGGGTCATGTTCAGATTAAGGAAGTCGAGTTTGTGAAGAGCAGTGCGAGAGCCAAGGACTGTCCCAGAGATGAAAGACCCGAGTTTGCTATTCTGGGTCGCTCTAACGTGGGCAAGTCTTCACTTATCAATGCTTTGGTTCGAAAGAAAGAAGTTGCTCTTACGTCTAAGAAACCAGGTCTTTACTGATTCAATTCTTGAGTTATTAGAAAGTTGCAACCTTTGCTTTTTTTCATTTATTTGGTTTAGTACTTTTTTCGGGTGCAAATGACTAACACTGTTGTGATGTTATGGCAGGTAAGACTCAGTTGATAAATCATTTCTTGATCAATAAAAGCTGGTATATTGTGGATTTGCCTGGTTATGGGTAAGTATGCCATTGCCTTTTCCTTTTTAATATAAATTCTAGTACACGATGGCTTAGCTTTCTCGCCTGCCTATTTGGAGTTTCTTAATTGGTCTGTTAACATGCCTGAAATTTTGGAGCTTGCTTGTAAGTTGGGGATTTCTTCGGGATGTACAGCCTAAAGAAGTATCCTGTTTTCATAGTTTACTTCAGTGGAGTTTGTTTGTTTGTATTTCTAGTTAACGTCTAAGCATTTTCTATTAATCAATATCGAAGTTGAGAACTTAATGAAACATTACTTGTCTTTAAAGTGGTGATCTGATTTTAGGGAAATCCCTTGATAAAGGATTGACATCTTTATGTTTGCATCCAGATGTAGGGTTTATGAGCATGTGAAAATTTCTATTGCCACCGTCCCCTGTATAGTGATATGTAAATTTTCAGGAATATTTCATTGATTCTCCCCAAATGTATAACCAAATGGCAAAGACCTCTGAATTGAGATGAATTAAAAGAGAAGAAAGAGGAAAAATTATATGAATTGGCATGTTGCGTGCATGTCAGGGATGATTTAGGACTCCAAAGATGTGATCCTGGGCCATATCCGTATCTGTTTCCTTGAAAGATAAGAGGTTATTGGTTATAGCTGAAATTAAAAGAAATGCATTAATTAAATGTTGCTTTTGTTTACTCATGTACAATAAGTTTGAAAGGCTGGAGTGAGTTAGACAGTACAAAATGAAGCAAAGAAGAACATATTTGCTTTGCAGTCGCCAATTCTCCAGCATTTGTGTTCGATTTGGAATAAGTTGGTACTATTAAGTTCAGGTCTCCAGGATTTTTATCTGTCAACCAGCATCCACTTTCAAGTTGATGATCCGAGATGCATGAATTGTCTTCTTCAACAAGCTGATGATCACATAAAATTGTCCTAGTGAATAATGCCTGTGTTTAATCTGCATGGCTATGTTTGTTATCGTTTGAAACATTGGATGTTAGTTGTATTTACAGAGATCTCTCTTCATGCCATACACGAGGTTGTAGAAAACCATTTCCTTCGAAAAATTAGCCAGTTTTGTTTAAACTATGAAAGAGAATGGTAGCCAATACAGTATGTTCCACATGATTATTTTTTATCAACCAGCCACTTTGGTTGGAGTTTGCGTACCTACTTATGTTTGTGTAGGATCATTCTTGTTCTAACATTATGAGAACCATTCCCAAAAGCTAGCTATCAATCTTTGAGAATTTGAGACGATATTGCCCAATATTGGAATACCATACTTCCTATACTGAACTCGAGGCCATACCTTAGATTAGGTCATTACGCATTAAGTATACTAGATGCTTATACAACTAGAAGTAACTCTGATTAATTTATGGAACGATTGATGCCATGTGAGTATCTGATTTGAGTTTGTTAACCACATATTTTCAAGTTAGAAGGATAGACTATATTCCATGTGATAATTCTAAACGGCTCTGTGTACAGTTTTGCTAAGGCCTCAGATTCTGCTCGAATGGATTGGTCCTCATTTACAAAAGGTTACTTTTTAAACAGAGAAACCTTGGTTGCTGTCCTACTTCTTATTGATGCTAGTGTTCCTCCCCAAAAGATTGACCTAGATTGTGCAAATTGGCTTGGACGCAACAATGTATATTACTCTCTTTTTGGATTTTTTCCTCGGATAATGCCTATGCTCTCATTTAAACGTCTTTGATGCTAGTCTTGATTCCGCATTTTCCACCTTATTTTTCAGATACCAATGACTTTTGTGTTTACGAAATGTGACAAAATGAAGGGAGGAAAAGGGAAAAGACCGGACGAGAATATCAGGAGCTTTCAGGATTTAGTCGGACAACACTATCGAGTGTATCCCCCGTGGATAATGACTAGCAGTATCACCGGCTTGGGCAGAGATGAGCTTCTCCTACATATATCTCAACTAAGGAACTACTGGGATCAGTGAGTTCTTTATCAATGCGAATGACCGATGATTTTCATGTTGTAAAAGGGTACCTCAGCGTCTGAACTGTGATGCTAACAGGATTTTGTATTACTCTATTCCTGGCTCTTTTTATGCCTGCCTCGGTACAGTGTTAATCGTGATGCAGAACGCTTCGTTGAAATACAAGACATGCCACTCTCCATGTGTATAATGTATAAGGTCTTGTTCGCCTGTAAAAGTTCATCTTAAATTTGGACTCTTTTCCACTTTCGGTAGCTTTTGCTTGTATGCTTTACAGTACTCTTAGGCTTCTACTTGCATGGTCAAATAAAAGTAACGATCTTTGTTTTCTTTTAATATTTAAGTTTGTCCCTTGAAACATTACTTGTTACTAACAAGCTTATTTTTTTATATCAAATATAGAACAATGAGCAAAGTCATTCATATTATTCTAACAAAGTCGAAGCCAACAGGGCCATGTTGGGATTTATTAGTATTAGATTTTAATCCTATGACTGTTTACGGCTTAACCAGAGATCAGTTGATGCTTGACTGTAGTGTTCTACGAGACAAAACCAGGCCATATTTGGAGAACAGAAATTATTAAAAAAAAAAAGTGGGTATAAGCATAAACTAAAGAGTTGTGCTTTGCTCCAAACTGGAAAGAGTTCCAGGACTCAGCAAAGTAAAAGAACACCAATCACGAGAGGACGGTGACGGCTTCAACTCGAATGAACTCGACCCCATTCCGCTATCCGATGCCTTGTAATCAACTACATTTTCAGACAGGACCAAGTCCTGATTCAATGCAACGAACGGTGATGATTTTGCCATCGAGGTCTTGACGAGCTGAAGTGGCTCAGCCCCAGTGACTCTGTCGGACAATGCAACTGTGCCGGCGATATCGAGTGGCGGCGGAGCTACGTTGCGGAGCCGCTGGGACACCTGTGGTCCTGTGAGTTTCTGGACAAGATCCCGGAAGTTCACAGGGTCCACCTGGTACACTCTAGGTGGTGTTGGCGGCAACGGAGCGATCGGTTTCTTCCAGGGTTTAACCTGTGGTTTACGGATCGAATGCAGTGAGGACATGAAAGACTTTGCTGTCTCTTCTGGGTATTCTGTTAAGTGCAATGAAGAGGAAGACGATGGGAAATAGATAGTGCTAGAAGAATGAGCCTCCATTGTCAAAAGACTCAAACCTTGATTTAGTTGCAGATAAAAAAGACTGCTACTTTTCTTTCGGTCGACCAGACTGCTACTTTTCATTTATATGGAGAGAAGATCTGAAAACGACAAGAAAAAGTATGCTAATCAACCAAGAGGTGAGGTTGTTGAAGAAGAGAACAGGAACAAATTCAAGTGGTTCTGTTTGATGATAGCCGTCGGACGACGTTTGTGCTTACATCTACAATTTTTGACCACTCGTTTTGGTTGCGGACGGATCTATCCATTATGGGGATTAGTTTATTTTCCAAGTTTTGGTGCTATCTGTCATTATTTAATAGAAGTGACGTCTTACAACGTAGTCTGCCATTGAACGGACTAGAACAAGGTTTCAACTCGTGGGGTTGAAGGCATCTGCATTTAGCAAGCAAGAGGTTACGTATGCACTCGTCATGTTCAACCATATCTGACGTCTTCCGAAACTTTGTTGTCAGCAGTTCGGACCGAGCAAAAATGTTACGCGATTTACGTAGACCAACAATGTAGTGGGTTTTTCGGGCTCCAGGTTACATAGAAAAATTCCAAGATTGATGGATAATGTCTTTAGATTCCTTACAGACTTGCCCTAACTATTGATGAGTAATTTTAGCAGTTTTTTTTTAGAGATAAAAGTATGCAGAATTTTTGTAGAAAATTTTCAGCAAAATTCAGAACGAAGTAGTCGTGATCAAATGCATAATTGGAAGTTAAAACATTGTTCAAACAGCTTGAAATTTTAATAGGAGATAGTTGACATCTTAATCTACATTTTGAGTCGACATCCTAATCTATAATCTGAACGATTAATATTGGATTTTGACAATTAGATATAGTAATAAATTTCGTAAGACTACCACTGTTTTTTGTTAAGTTTTGTTGACAAAGCAAAGATAAAAAATATATTAACAAATAAGAAGAACAGAGTGAAAAATGTAAAGAGAGTATATGACGCAGATATGCAATTGAGATGTTTTTATTCAACTCATAAATAATGCCTTTTATAAGCTACAGATTCAAACAAACTTAACGCAATATCTTCTCTATACCAGTCTTTGTTTTTGACTTGGTCTTCATAAACAAATTTGCACTCTATCCAACCAAATCATGACTTATTCAATTCAAAGGAAAAGACTAATTTAACCTTACTAAATATAAGTCATTTGAATCACTTTCTAGCGGTCTCTCTTGATTCAAAATCACACATACCAAGACTGTTCCTGAAGTAGCTATGCTTCGCTTGTGGCAGCACATTTGTAAGAATATCAGCAACTTGCTCCTCAGTGCTGCAATATTCCAACTTGATTAATCCTTCAGCAACTAAGTCTCATATAAAATGATGTCGGATTTCTATGTGTTTTGCTCTCCTATGGAATACTAGATTTTTTGTCATTGTTATTGCTGATAAGTTATCACAATAGATTTCGGTTTTTCTTTCTTGGGTTTGATAAAGATCAGTAAGCAATTTCCTTAACCAGCTAGCTTAACACGCTGAAGATGTAAATGCAACATACTCTGCTTCGGACGATGACAAAGCAATCGTTGACTGTTGTTTTAAGCTCTAAGTAATAGCAACAGATCCACGAATGAAAACATATCCAGAAACACTTTTTCGATTCTCTACTGATCCGGCTCAGTCGCTATCTGTAAAACCACATAACTGAAAATTTGGATTACAAGTGTACCATAACCCAAAACTTGTTGTTCCAACGATATAACACAAAACTCTCTTGGCTGCTCCGAGGTGATGCTTCGTTGGATTGTGCATGAATCTCGAAATAACTCTAACAGAAAATGATAAATCAGGACGTTTTTGAGTTAAGTAAATCAAACCTCCTACAAGACTTCTGAAATATCTCCCATCAACTTTCTCAGTATCATCTTTCAATGGCAATTTCTCATTCACATTTATAGGTGTATTTACCACTTTGCAATTAAGCATGTTAAATCTTTTGAGAAGGTCTCTAGCA
>JANKYF010000224.1:58329099-58343159 GCA_029829435.1 Erythroxylum hondense | reverse complement strand
AATTTAATCATATTATGCATCTTATTTAAGATCAATCTTACCCATAATACAATTAACTCATTAAATTGGATTATAATGACAATTAGAATGTGAAAGATGTATAAGTATGCAAACATGCCTGATGAAAATATGCACAATTAGTTAATGCAAAACTACACAAAACAATGGTTTTTTAAAATGAAAATTGTAAGATAATTCAACATGCAAAACCATCAATTTATCCTCCCCCACACTTAGAATGAACATTGTCCTCAATGTTGGGTAAGATAAAAAAAGAATAATGCAAATTCCCTCATTTTATTGGCATTGACGACATCCACATCAGTAGTATAGGCCACTTCTTCATATCTCTTGAGGACCTTGAGATGCCCAAATAGCTAGCTCAATAATATTGGAAACACAAACCTTTTCATCTCAACCTTGTGATGTACCACTTGCCACATAGAAGTCATTATAATCTGGGCAATAGCAATGCCCTAGAATTGGTCATCTTGGAAAAAGATCTTGTCCAAAATGCACAAGTCTTCATTACGGAAGTACCCTGAATCACTAGCCTTAGGCATTACATTATGTGCCAGCAAGAATGCCATCAATCTAGGTCCAATATGAAGGGAATTGCAGTGGATAAAGGTGCACTGGTTTGTAAATCGCCTAGTGGCTCTAATCCCAAGTTAGGACATAGCATCAAATTTATCCCATTGACTATCAATTGAACATCTTGCACATTTGTCAAAGGAAGGGACACTGCCTCCCACTGGCAACTTTAAATGTCCATTAATCAGCTCTTCTGTTATAACCACTGCTTTCCCATTGACTCGAGAAGTGAGCATCGGTGGTTGTTTATCGGCTTCCACACTTAGGTTGGCATAAAATTGTTTCACTGGGGCTGGGTAGTGCACACCCTTGAAGGTCAACAGTTTGCCCCAATGAAATTTGTCCAAGTTTGCCCTCACATTGTACGTTTCATCAATACCTTTTTCCACTAAACTCCTTCTTCTTTTTCTTGTTAAACTAAGCTTCATATTGTGCACTGATGAATATAGCTTGCTTAGAAGCAAGTTCCTACGCTTCTTTGACCAGATTTTTACCCCTAATAGCTTGAGAAGATTGACCAGTACTCTTCCTCACCATTTAATTAAATCGCAACATTGAATGATAGCCACACAACCAGTTATAATCTCAACAAAACTGACCTCAATCCCAACAACCAATCAGCAATTCTCAACCCAAGCTTAATCGCAACAACACAAAACCAAAATTGTTTCAATGTCTACCACAAACCCACACTCTCAAATATAACTATAGCCTAGTAATCTCAACTTCAATCACAACCTAACAACTTTAACATAAACTAGCCCAATGCAATAATAACCTTAATGTCATCATAAAATCTCCATCAACCACAATCGTATGGCTTTCAAGTATCAACCCAACAACTCACAATGTGACAAGAATCTAGAGCAAAATCATCATCATGCACGAATCAACAACATTGGAGTTCCACATTAAGCATAAACACACCACGAGATTGCTCTAAAATTGCCAAATCCCTATATTCCTCAATCTAAACAATTTCATCCACAAGTTTACCCATAGTTGTGAAAGAACACTTACTTATGCAATCTTGAAGTGGAGATTGTGTATAATGAGCCTGAAACCTCAAAAAGGACCCTCAAAAGCTATGAACCTTAAGTGTGGTGTCGTTATCTTGGCAAGGAACGACTTAGGAGACTAGGGTTTGGGTGGGTTGGAATGTTGTGGGATGGTGCTTGTGAAGGGAAGAGAAGAAGAAAAGAAGAGGAAATAAAATGGAGAAATCTGGGCTAGAAGACACTGGGCGTGAAAGATGGAAGAAGAAAACGAAGGGGAGAACGCGAGGGAAGGTGAAGAGTGCTGGAAAGAATAGAGAAAATGATGTTTTAAATTTGAGTGCAAGCAATGTTCGTTAAGCGGACATAATGTCCACCAAATGGACCGTCTCGAGTCTCCTTAGTTGTGGTGGGGTTGTGAGTTTATTAAATGGACTTTTCGAGTCTCCTGTGCTTTGCTGAGGCTTCCGTTAAGCAAACTTCCTATTCGTTAAACAGACATTCTTTGTGAATCTAAGGTTGTCTCACTTTATTCACTCCTCTTTTGCCCCTTCCAACTACTCAATGATACCATAGGACTATATGCATAATGTATGAGTGAAAATAATGAAAAGATTAAATGAAACAAAGAGACGTTGCTACTTACCTCCCCCACATTTAACATAGGTCTTACCTCTAGGATTGATAAGTTGGGATCGCGCTATTCCTTATGCTAATAGGAGGTATCATTGGGATGTCTCATAAACACCAACCCTATGCAACACACAGTAAACTAAAATAAGAAGATATGAAAAATGAAATGAATAAAATAACAAAAAGAGTTAGAAAAGTTGGGTTGATTCGTTTCCAATTGACCATAAAGGGCTTTTGTTCATCCTTTCCAATCTCCAAGGCTCTACGTGGGTATACTTTGGTCACTACGAAAGGTCTAGACCATCTTGACCGTAATTTCCCTAGAAATAACTTTAAACGAGAGTTAAATAATAAATTTTTTTGACCAGGTTTAAAATCTTGCCAAAGGATATGCTTTTCATGGAAAGCCTTGGTTCTCTCCTTATATATTCGAGCAATTTTAAAAGCATCTATACAAAATTCATCTAGTTCATTCAACTCTATCAGTCTCTTCTGTCCAACTTCTTTGAGATCATAGTTCAACTTCTGGATAGCCCATAATGCCTTGTGCTCAATTTTAACCAGAAGATGGCAAGATTTTTCAAAGACTAATCTATATCAAGACATGCCCAATAGAGTCTTATATACTGCCCTATATGCCCAAAGAGCAACATCAAGCTTCAATACCCAATCCTTTCTTGAGGTATTAACAGTTTTCTCCAAAATTTGCTTGATTTTCCTGTTAGACACCTCAACTTGCCCACTAGTTTAAGGGTAGTAGGTGGCTTCAAACTTAAAATGACATCCATATTTTGCCAAAAGAGATTTAAATTGATGATTCTGTAAGTGTACCCTATTGTCACTGATTATAGCTCATGGAATACCAAATCTTGAAAATATGTGCTTCTTGAAAAATTTAATAACACTGGCTCCAGTGTTATCTGGCAAAGCTGTGACTTCCACCCATTTAGATACATAATTAACCGCCACAAGGATGTACTCATTATCAAAGAATACTAGAAACAGTCCCATAAAGTCCAGATCTCATACATCAAAGAATTCAACCTCTAAAATCCCTGACTGTGCTTCTTACCGATGTTCCTTGTTCTTTGACACATATCACTTATCATAACAAAAGTTTTAGCATCCTTAAAAAGAGTAGGCCAATAAAGATCGGATTGTAAAACCTTTGCCACTGTTTTGATAGCACCATGGTGTCCGCCATAAAGAGAAGAATGACAATGATATGGTATTGACCGCATCTCCTCATCAGGTATACATCTTCTAATTATCCCATTAGCACACCTTCTAAAGAGTAACAATTCTTCCCAAAAGTAATTCCTCACCTTAAATAAGAATTTTCTTCTCTTATAGTATGAATAATGACTAGGAATAATGTTAGACACTAGAAAATTAACATGATCAGCAAACCAAGGAACACTTTCCTTAATAGACCATAGATTCTCATCAAGAAAGGCACCATTAATTAATTAAGCTCCCATCTTGTCACCTTGCTTAAGTCGCAAGAAATGATCGGCCATCGAATTATTGGATCCCTTCTTGTCTCTAATTTCTAAGTTGAATTCCTACAGGAGTAAAATCCATTTGATCAACCTTAGTTTAGCATCTTTTTTTCTAAACAGATATTTCAAAGCATAATGGTCAGTGTAAACAATGACTTTGGATCCTACAAGATAAGATCTAAATTTATCAAATGCAAAAACTACTGCTAGCAATTCTTTCTCTACAGTAGCATAATTAATTTGAGCATTATTAAGAACTTTGCTAGCATAATAAATAACATGTAATTTCTTATCCTATTTTTGTCCTAAGATGACCCCAAGTGCATAATCACTAGCATTACACATCAGCTCAAAAGGGAGGTTCCAATTCGGTGTAGCCATTATAGGGGCTGAGCTAAGTTCCTTTTTCAACCTGCTGAAAGTATCAAGACATTCATTAGTAAATTCAAAAGGGACATCCTTTTGCAATAAAGCACATAAGAGCTTAGAAATCTTCGAAAAATCTTTAATAAATCTGTGATAGAATCCTACATCCCTAAGAAAACTCCTTATTGCTCTAACCAAATTAGGGGGTGGTGATTTATTGATGACTTCAATTTTCACTGAATCCACCTTTATTCCATTATTTAAAATTTTGTGGCTTTAGACGATTCCTTCTTGTACCATAAAATGTCACCTTTCCTAATTTAGCGTAAGATTGGTTTCTTCACATCTCTGTAGAAGCTCTATTATATTCTCCACTATATCAGAGAATATGGACATCATGCGGCGTTGGAAAGTGGTAGGAACATTGCACAAACCGAAGAGCATCCTATGATACGCAAATGTACGATATGGACAAGTGAAGGTAGTCTTCTCCTCATCCTCTGGATCTATGAGAATTTGGTTACACCCTGAATAACCATCTAAAAAGCAATAATAAGCATGCCCCACTAATCTTTCCAATATTTGATCGATACAAGGGGGAGGGAAGCGATCTTTTCTAGTTGTTGCATTTAATTTCCTATAACCTATACAAACCCTCCACCCTGTCACAACCCTAGTGGAAATTAACTCATTATTATCATTAGGGATGATAGTTATGCCACCTTTCTTTGGTACCACCTACACAGGACTTATCCAAGAGCTATCATAAATATGATAGATAATTCCTGCATCAAGCAACTTAAGAACCTCAGATTGCACAACTTCCTTCATGTTAGGATTGAGTCTCCTTTGATTTTCCACACTAAGTTTGTGGTTTTTGTCTATTAAAATCCTGTGAACACAAATTAAAAGGCTAATTCCCTTTATGTCAGTAATATTTCATGTAATAGCCAATTTATGTTCATGTACACCCTTAATAACTTCTCTTCTTAAGAGGAATTCAAAGAAGAAGAAATAATAACCGGATGTGTATTTGATTCTCCTAAGAACGCATACCTTAAATGAATTGGAAGCTGTTTTAATTTAGGTTTTGGTGGGCTTAATATGGAAGGTAACAATTTAGGTTTAAGAGGGCCCAATTCTTCAATTTGGGGTCTATACCTAAAACCATTACCTTGCAATCTATATGCATAGTCCATTAACTCATCATTTAATTCATTCTCATCTATTCCTAAAGCTAGGCATGTCTCTAAAGCATCATCATACATTAATTTAGGAATAGATTCAAGTGTAAGAGAATCAATTACATCTATCCTATAGGTGACTTCATCAAAAGAGGGTTCCTTTAAAACTTTGAAAATGTTAAACACCTCTTCCTCATCACCAACTCTCAAGGTCAACTTACCATCTAGGACATCAATCGATTCTCCAACAGTGGCTAAGAATGGTCTTCCTAAAATTATAGGAGCTTGCATATCGAAATCCATCTCAAGCATAACAACGTCAGCTGGAATTATAACCTTACCAACTTTTACTAGTAAGTTCTCAACTATATAAGTAGGATATTGAATTGATCTATCAATAAGTTGCAATGAAATTATAGTTAGTTTGAGTTCACCAATTCTAGGCCTTTTATAGAGAGACAAATGAATAAGATTAATGCTTGCACCTAAGTCACATAAGCATTGAAAAAGATTAGAAGCACCAAAGTGACAAGGAATAGTGAAACTCCCTTGGTCCTTTAACTTGGGGATAGTTTATTGTAAAATAGAACTACACTCCTCAGTTAAGGCTACCATAGCAAAATTGTCCAGCTTCTTTTTATTGGAATGATTTCCTGCAAGACTTTGGTGTAGCATCTCAACAAATGCTTCAGCAAAAGGGATGTTGATTTGGTTTTTGTTAAAAAGGTCAAGGAATTTATGAAATTTGGAATCATCATGCTTTTTCTTTACCCTTTGAGGGTATGGTATGGGTGGCATAAAGGAAAATTTCGAAATTGGTGAAGACTCTTTCTTTGGTTCGGTTTCTTTAGGCTGTTGTTCTTCATCCAAATTCACAATTTTAGCATCCTTGATTTCATTTATCTTAGCTTCCTTCTCTTTAGGAACCACACCTTCTACCACTTTACCATTCCTCAGAAGAACTGCCATACAATCCTATTTTGGATTCACTTGGGTATTGCTAGGTAGCTTTTCCTTACCTCTATTTCCACTTGATTGATTTGCACCTCTAAATTTCTGATGGCAGCTTGGTTAGACTGGATGTTTTGTTCCATTTTGTCCATGGCTTGAGAGCTAGCTTGAGCACTTTGATCCATCTTGCTCATAAGTTGAGCAGACATATCTTCAAGCCTATCTAACTTTTTCTCCAAAAGGAAAGGGAATTATTGTTGTGCAAAAGATGAAGAAGGTGAATACTACTGTTTTGGTGGTGCTTGGAACCTAGGTGGTCCCATTGGTTTTGTAGCCCCTCGATTTTTTCCTGAAAAATTTGGATGAAACTTCCAACCTTCATTGTAGGTGTTTGAGAAAGGATCAAATCTCTGACCTTGTCTACCATTACTTACATAGTTCACCTTTTCCTCTGGCATTGTTGCTTCAATGTTCATACAACTAGCTGTTGTATGCCCAAATCTACCACAAAGAGTGCAAGGATCCCTCCCATACTTGTTGTTGTTCATCAACATATTCAACTTCTTATTTATCTCAACAACTTGGTAGGCTATGTCAGGTTTAGAACGCACTTCATTAAGAGTAACAATTTTTCTTCTAGTCACCTTACAATGTGAATTCTCCGTAACTTTTTTTAAAATATTCCATAACTCTTGGGAACTCAGGTTACTAATATTCCCACCAGCATTTAAATCCATCAAAGTTTGATTGTGATCAGTGATACTATAGTAGAAAAACTGAGTCAAAGAGAATGTATCAAATCCATGATGAGGACACTAGTTAAAGAGATCATTAAATCGCTCCCATGCTTCATGAAATTTTTCTCCTTTTTACGAGAACCAATTTATCATCTTCCTTAGTTTAAGAGTTTTGTGGGCTAGGTACCACTTCATCATGAAAGTCTCCATTACTTTGTCCCAAGTATCAAAGGAATCTACCTCCAAGCTCAACAAGCAGTTTCTTGCTAATCCCTTCATGCAATAGGGAAAACACCTTAGCTTTAACCCATCTTTAAACAATCCATACAATGGAATAGTCTGAATTGCAACATAGAATTCTCTCATAAAGGCTAGAGCATCTTCACTTGGCATTCCATTAAATTGTAGCAACATAGATAAATGAATCTGCTTCAGCTTATGATTCCTTGCTGCCGTACTCAATCGAATGCAAGAAGGGTTGCCAGCAATAAATGGCATTTGATAATCTCTAATTCTCGTTACCGAAGGATTAACAACTACCGGTTCGGCCTGATTTGCTTCATTGAATTAATCATTCCCCGTATCTTTGGGCGTTGTTCCTTCTACAAGTGCGTTCAATTTCAAGATTTAACTCAATTAGCTAATCGTTGTTCAAATTTCTTGAATGCCTTAAGTTCATGCAACTCCTGAAATAAAACAAAGAGAAAGGGTTTTAAAGTAATTAATGGAAGAAAAAGGTAATTAAAAATAATCAGAATTAATAGTAGTAAATGTAAATTAGTCCTCGACAATGGTGTCAAAAACTTGGTCGACAAAATTTGCAAGTGCACAGAATTAGTCCTAGTACCTACAAATCGAGTATTCCAAGGTCATCTTCCACAAGAACTAAGATACTCATTACTGAATTAATCCTAATTACTTGAACTAAAATGACAAGAAACTTAAAAGATGATTGGATGAGAGTAGAAAATACATTGTAAAGACTGTAAATAAACAAACAAGGAAAATCTGATGGTTTAGACTTAAGGCTTTGGGGTTCACCAATTTAAGAGATTGATCAATAAATTATGGAATTGATTGAATGTCAGGTTATAATAACAATTGCACAACTTTACTCATATCCTCTCTCAAGAAATATAAGAATACATAACTAATTGATTGCCATCTCTTAATGTGAAACCTAACTAGTCAAATTCATTAAGAACAAGCAACCACAAGTTATCACACTAATTTAGGATATCGTTATCTATAAATCTAATGTGTTTATCTTCCTAGTGCATAAATCATAATTCACCTCTCAGTTCATTATATGATTTCTAAGGTTGCATCTATGATGATCAATAATAGAAAAATAGTGAAGTTCAAGAAAGATAAACATAACCCAAGAACTTTCATTCAACACCCATCAATCCATAAAATATAAATCAATCCCCCAAAGTAGGCTACATCCCTCACCCTAAATGGAGTTTAGTTCCAGAACATGATAATAGAATCCATACAAATAAAGACATTCAACATCCAAGAAAGAGTAGAGAGAAAATAGAACAAGATTGCTTCCCATGCTTGATTCAATCCTCTTTTCTCTTCTTCTTTGCCTCTTTTGGGTGCCTCTAATTATGCAACTTTGTTTTCAGTGTCCAACCTCCACTTTTGGTCTTAAAAATGAGTATTTATAGTGTCTTAGGCTCAAAGAAACCTAGTTTTTGCTAAACAGGGGAAGATGGATAGTATCAACACCGTCAAAGTCTGTTAGGCGAGCTTTATGTCCGTTGAGTGGACCTTTTTAGGTTTTTGGAGCGAACCTTTTCTAGTTTTCTAGCTTTCCAGCTCTGCTCATGTCCGTTTGAAGGGACATCATGTCCGTTGAGTGGACATACACTAGGCATCTACAAAAATGTACAATTTTGACCCTTTAGACGGCAAAATCTCTCCTAGAAGTCTCACGAAAGTTGTAGAACTCAGAGTCTTCTTTGAAAGCGTACTTGAATGACCTTAATCTGACATCTATAGGAAAATTTATGCCCCTTGCCCCAAAATCTATCCATTTCCACCTATTAAGAAATAAAGTTGAAACGTGTGAGAACTAACTAAATAAAGCTCCAAATTCATATAGAGATAAGTCAAATTAGTTCCAATTCATCCCAACATTGTCTATGAATAATTTGACATATCAATGCCCCACCGTCTACTTCAAGTATGTTATTTGTCATTAAGGTTAATATTATTTATGATCATAACATTTGAGTATTAGATATCGGATGTAGCTCACACATATGTGTTGATATGCAGGATCTCAAGGATAGTATGTAACATCCTGATACCCATGTTAAGGCTAGAATAGTAAATTATGAGAAATTATTAAGAAATTAGGAAAATACACATCATGCATAAGTTAATTGTGATAAACACATTTATTTTACACACTCATATGATTGTACATGCATTCATTGGCATTTCCAGGTATATTTGATTTATAAGTGGAAAATTGTGGATTAAATTGGAGTGTATTAATTGTGATTGGCAATTTTGGTATATTTTGGATATTTTGAAATTTTTGGTGAATTATTTTTGAGCTGAAAATTTATTGGAAGAGTCATATTATTATTTCAAATTTTTTGGTAAATTTTAGAAATTAAAAAAAAAGGAATTTTTTTGAACCAATTATATAATGACACGTGGCGATTATACATATATGACAAATGGTTAAATTGAATTATGAAATGTGGCAGCCTTGCATGTTGACACATGGCCCACATGCAAGGAACACACGTGGTGTTGCTAGAGAGAAATTGCTGAAGCTTGATAATATGTCTTTATGTCTTTATTCTTCACCGGAAGCAATTTCTTTACCAAAACTCTTCTCTAGTTCATCCACCGAAACAAGTGTTAAATTTTGTGCTATTGATTCACTCTCACCTGCTGGAGATTTTGTGGAACCAAGTAAGTTATTCTGATAGTATTTCTACAGTGTAAATATATACATGCATGCTTTGGTTTAAGGATTGAGGTTTCGGTGATGATTGAATTAACTGAAGATTTACAAACCATGGATATGTTGTTTTTATTGCATGTTTGAGGAACCATATGTTGTAAAATATTGTTGAGGTGAGTTGGAACTAGAAGAATCATTGAATTGTGCTTAGGAAGAGTGTAAAATTTTGGGAAAATGATGATCTTAAACTCTGTATTTTACTATACATGCGTGAATATGGGGTTGTTTTATTGTTCATATATGAATTTGTGTTGTTTAAACGGTAATGAGTTTGGAATGAGCAGGAAGTAATCGAGATTGTGATTTTTTTGAGTTAAATGAAGATTAGTGAAAAATGATTATTACAGAAAATAATTGCTGGATGCCCACGGTGATGCTCTATTCTTTTCTTGTTGATATGCATGAATGTTTTTGGAAAGTTTTGAATGAACTAAAATGTGTTTGACGATAAGGAATGAGAATTTGGTGACGTCTTAATATATAATGGTGTTAAATGAAGTGAAAGTGAAGAGGAAAGATAAGGAAATGCATAGATGAAGGTGGAAGAGAGATGCCGTAAACTGGAATGTGCGTGAATAGTGATATATGATGTTTAAATGCTTATGTTGAATTTTGGATTTTTGGATTTATTTGTGTTGGGGTTAATTGTAATGGAAGTAGAAAATAAGGGGGTTTATGTAGTAGATGTATTAGTTGTGATGTGTAGGAAGGAAAAAAGAGAAGAAAGAAGAAGAGAAGTACAGTTCGGTGATCTGGGTTTGGTGAAGATGATGAAGTTGGTGTGCTAGAGAGAGAAAAGGTGATAGTGGGATAAAAACTAGAGTTTTCATTGAACAACATTAAGTCTTTTGCCTATAACTTTTTCATCTGAACTCGAAATGACTTGAAACTTAGACCAATGGATTCCTAATACATTTTTATTTCTCTCCATAAAAATTTAGAGTTATCTGAATTGATTTGAAAGTGATTGTCAGGATGAAAGTGTCGAAGTCTGCTGGAATGTTATGAATTGGAAAATTTTCATGATCATGCTTCAGTTTTCTAATTATAAATTGACCTGTAGATTTCTGAATGAGTTTGTTTTTAGTTCATATTAAGCTAGAGGCATATTTCTACAATTTTTGTGAAGAGGTCGAATTTTAATTCTGTCTCTTTGATTTTCAAAATTGGCATGGAACTGAGTTTTAGCTTAGGCTGTAGCACTACCAGGGACAGAAATCATGTCCTCTGATTATTGAATAAACTATATTGATTTGGGCCGAATTAGGCTGAGTTGTCTTCATCAAAGTTGTAGCTTATTCTCTTAGCTTAAATTGGTATAAAGTTTGAAATTTTTGGATGTCTGAGCTGAAATGGAACTTATTGCACCTGAATTTAATATATTGAAGAACTAAGCTTTGATCTAAATACCTATTTATTTGTGGCAGATCCGACCAGATAGACAAACATTGTATTGGAGCGCTACGTGGCCAAAAGAGGTGGGAATTTTAGCAAGGCAATTTTTGCGGAATCCGTACAAGGTATAAGATCTGTATGTACTAAAGCATGCCTTTTGATTTCAGTGGATTCAGCATTTCTTGTTGGCATTGTATGATTTTTCAGGTAATCATTGGATCACCAGATCTGAAAGCTAACCAATCAATAAACCAAGTTGTCGAGGTTGTCGCAGATGGGGAGAAGTACAACAGGTTTGTGTTGACAGTTTGTAGCTGAGGTAGCAGATTTTGTAGGATGTGGTTGTTGTTTGTCTTGACAACTTGTAGCTGAGACTAGAAAAGATGGTTGTTGATGCCTTATATGCTTCTCTATACAGGCTGATTAAACTGCTAAAGGAAGTTATGGATGGAACTCGAATTTTGATATTTGTGGAGACCAAAAAGGGATGTGACCAAGTTACAAGACAATTGAGAATGGATGGATGGCCTGCTCTTTCTATCCATGGAGATAAAAACCAGGCCGAAAGGGACTGGGTACTTGCTGAATTCAAAAGTGGCAGAAGCCCCATAATGATTGCCACTGATGTTGCTGCCAGGGGTCTTGGTAGGATCACCGTGTGTTAGGACTCTTTAAGTTCATTCAGTTAGGTCTTAAAACTTGAAGATAGGAGAGTCCACCGGCTGCTTTGCAGTTCCCTGAGAACATAATTTGTGGTATGGGTGCAATTGGTGGTGTATGCATGATGAGTCGGCTTGTTCTGTTATTATGCTCTGGTTACAGAGAACTAGAAGTTAGATTGAGAGGCATATTCGTTTCTCATATTGCTTGGAGTATCCCATAAAATATTACTGCTTGGGTGCTACCCTTGTGTTACTCCTCATGTTACATGGACACGGAGCACTGACTTTCAGCACTACTAGGCTGCTTAAGAATCGTTCCTTGACTGAATTCTTCTATGGGTCAAAATTGTGATGATTTAATGGTTTAACAATAAGCTGGAATAGCTCGATGGAATGGCTTTTACAGAATATGGTATTGCTCCATTTATCAGGTGTCCAAGTAACATGATTGACAGCATTTTTGCCCATCCACAGTTATGGAGCTGAATTTGTTTTGGCAGCCGGATTGAGTCATAAATTGTGTGGAGGTGGTGGTGGTGAAGTTGCACTTTTATCCCTGCAAAGTTAAGGTGGGCACATTTATCTGATGAATGTGTTATCTTAAATTTGATCATACAGATCTTAGGATGCAGGGATAAAAGAGTGCATACATATATGTAAGGCGTAAATTTGCAAGATAATGGTTTTTACATTTTTTTTCTGAAATGAATTTTTAAGTTTTACATGATCACTACATGGAGTAAGAGTTTTACGGGCTGTCTCATGTCAAGCTTGTGTACCTTGAATAATTGAGTAGAAAGCTAACTTACGTATAAGCTTCTTTCTCCCTAGTGTATGGATTTGAGGGGAACAAGCCAGTTGTAATTACAGCTGTTGCCTTGTAGCCCGCTTTAGTTAAATACCCGTATGTATCTTGCAAATTAGATCTGATGATGCTTTTGTTTGTGTTTGTTATTTTTTTTTCCCGGTCGTAGATGTGAAGGACATAAAATGTGTGATCAACTATGATTTTCCTTCTAGCCTTGAGGATTATGTGCACAGAATTGGCAGAACCGGTCGTGCAGGTGCTACAGGAACGGCTTTCACCTATTTTACTAGTGCAAATGCTAAATATGCAAGGGATCTTATAAAAATATTGCAAGAAGCAGGGCAAATAGTGCCTCCAGCACTTTCTGCATTGGCTCGATCAGCTGGGAATTCAGGAGGTAATTACTGGGCTTTCTTTACTGGCCAGTGTGTTAGAGGGAGATAAATCTTGGGTATGCAATTGTTTCAGGTTCTGGAAGTAACTTTCGCTCCAGAGGACGTGGGGGCGGCTTCGGCAATCGGTCATTGATTTCAGGATCTAATACTGTTCCTATAGGTGGAAGGAGGCCTTGGTGAACAACCATTGTGTCTTAGTTCTGATTTGAAGCGAAAAAGTATCAACTGTACTAATATGCAACGTTGTCAGGTTTTTACACCTATTTGGGAAGAGTGACACTGAAAATTTATTCTGCTTCATGTCTTTGTTTAATGTAATGCCAATAACATGTTAGTTTCTGTAAATTGGGAACATAAGTCCAAACTAAAGAAAATGACACCTTCGAGTTATACAATTTTAGAACGGGTCCCTCGTATCGCACAAGTCGTCGATCGTCATTAATGTTTAACTAGTGCAGTAGAGTGAATCACACAGGCGTCGTTTTGGACAAATTAGAATTGAGTCATTTTACGATCTTATATCTGGCAGGGGCAAAATCGTGCAGAGCGAAAATGACGACAAGATTGAAGAAGATAAAATAGTGCTTCAAATTAGACTGATATAACAATTTTTAGAGCCGAACTCGGGCCAAGAAGGACCTGAACCCGGCCTGCCCCAGTGCTAAGTCAGCGAGGGAAGATCCCAGGGAGATGATAAGACAAGAAGAGAGGCTTTTTTGGAGAATACGTGTAGGGCTGGTTTCATTTGGTGGTGTTTCCTCCGAGGGAATGGAGAATCTAAGGATATAATGATCAAAGTGATGAGCTGAGCAAAGGTGGTAGTGGCTCATGAGTTGGATCGAATTC
>JANKYF010000224.1:58282070-58292449 GCA_029829435.1 Erythroxylum hondense | reverse complement strand
ATTCAAAATTTTCAAAAAAAATTACGATAAAATATTACTGGGCAAGTGGAGCATGTAGGAAAAAATTTAGGGAAAAAAGGCCACCGGAAGCCTCGACACGCGCCACCAGTGCGCGTTGGCGAGGGCCAGACGGGTCGGGCTTCATCTTCTTCGCCCGGCTGACTGGCTTCCGGGTCGCCCGACCCAGTTCGCGACCCGGTTTAGAAAAATAGATGTATCTCTGTCGCTCTACTTCACAGAAAACAATAATAGATTCAATGTTTCCGCAATTTCCAGGTATTTATCAATCCAATTATTGTATATAGTATGTTGCAATTCTAGGGTCAATTTTGTGTTGATTAATTACGATATTAATCTGTATTTTCATCTTCAATTCTTTTTCAATTGGTATCAAAGCCAATTAACCCTAATTGTAACTGCTGATTGTTGTGCAAAATTTTGTGTAATTTTTCGGTATATTATTTCATAGAATTTGGGGTTTTCGTTTTTTGTTAATTGTGTTTTTTTTTCTGAAATCGATTTGTGTAGTGTTGATCTGTTTCGATTTGGTGTTGACTTTTATGTTGTTCCTTCAAACCTCAAGAACTCGAAAGCATCGAAGTCATTAACGTTCCTTTCGATTTTTTCCGATTCTTTTCAGTATATTTTTTCGTAAAATTTCTTGAGGGGTTTGATAGATCTATAAATTATGAATCTAATGGCGCAAATTTCATTGCAAACGGATTAAAAATGAGAAAGAATTACAATTGACATCTAATTAATCGGAATTTGTACCAAAATAATTTCAATTATGCTAGTCCACAATAATGATAAAATTCTATCACTGCTTTCTTTGTTTTGAAATTAACCTTGCATGTATTGTGTTTGGTCAACCGTTACTTGACATTAGTTGTTAATTGAATAATCGATAGGTGAGAATTGATAACGAAACTCCAAAACAGGAAATTTATAAATTTTAAATTTAGACATAGACTGAATTTATGAGAAGAAACCCAGGTTAGTAAAGAACTTAATGGGTTATGCTTGATTGCTAAGCTACGATAGTAGATTAGGATTATTACATAATACTCCTTTGATACCTTAAAAAATGATCTAAAAAATCCTAGACTCAACCTCCTATCAATCAGAGTTCGTCTCATAAATCAATCCAGGTAAAGTCCATTGAAAACATTAAAAGTGAGACCCTCTTTGAAGTTTACCACATTTTATTCGGATTAAACCCTAGAGATATTCGCATATTTGTTCAGCATTGGTTTTATTTACTTTTGATAGTTAAATTTCTTAATTTAACTCCCCATTCTTACACAGCTGGTTAGTCTAAGTAATTGAGTAATCTAAACTTAGTACTTGCATAAGTACTCTCTATGAGACGATATTATTATTATACTATTTGAGACCCGTAAACTTGCTGAATACCATTACTATCCTAGTCTACACGTTCAAAGATTTGAGCCCCATCAAATCAAAATTTCATATACAGATGCCATTTTTGAAGGTGGCATTGCTTTAGTGAAATGATCGATTGTCCTCAAAGACAATAAGTATTATATTGAGGCCCTTTTTTTTTTTGGTTTCCCAAAAAGTATCTACTGGGTCAAAGTTGGTGACTAATCCCCCTTTGCAGTACTGATACATCTCTTATGGAGCTGCCACTGGCTCAGGAGTTTGCTGCATTCCCAAAGGTAGAGATCGAACCCGAAATATAGAAAACGTGCAATTTACGTTATGAATACTGTACAATTCAATGCAATTGCAATGCTCAAAACCCAAAAGCTTCCAAACTTTTGTCAGTCTCTTGTCCTAGATCTAGAATTTTATTCTCCCTAATAATTTTTTTTGGGAGTTGATGAGGTCTTCAGGTTTGGAACTCATCTTTGTCAAGAGTTTCTTCCTTTTGTTTATACGCATTGTTGAAGGTGGTGTGGATTGATTAGTTTAGCGCCCTTCTAATTTACAGGATTGTGTCTTTTTATGTGTTTTCTTTCAGTTCAGGTATGACTTTCTATTTTTTGAATCGATTATTCTCTACTTGGATCTTCTATGTGTTAATTCTATAACAAAGTATCTTATGCACACATTTCTCTAGTACATACTGGTACAAAGAAGATGAGGTGCCCTTCTTTATGAAGCTCAAATGGTTTTTAGATGTCTGTTTTACTTTTCACGTTGATCACTGAATCTTCTTGATCTCTTAAATCATTTAATAGCATCATCAGTTTTGTATAATTGTACGTAATTTTCAATTTTGTATCTGCTGTACGAATGACCCTAAACTCACCCTTCCCAGATCCATACCTTACGGATGTATGATTACATGACAGCTATTTTTTATGATCGGAAATTAAAGATTTTAATGAATCCGTGAGTTCTAGGTGGCCACAAAGAACAAACTGGACCTTTGATATCTGATGCTATCTATTATAGATCTTCATTTTTAGTTTGATCGTCTGTAAAGCGAGTTATAATATTTAATTCATATTGCATCAGACTTTAAAGTCGAATCTTTGACCGATATAAAGTATTATGCATTATTAATTAATAATATAACCCGCAATGAAAAGTACATATTTTTGTCATGTTATATCATCAAAATAAACATTTCCAATTGATATAATTTCTTTTTAATGCTTTAGAGATTTGATAGGGTCTCTACCAACTTCAACTTTTATATAGGAGGATACCTTTGATATCCTTTTTCAATGAGCTACGAGGCGAACCAACTTAGTGATAAAAAGTTAATTATTTCAATGGATTTGCTGCTTTCACATACAAATTTTCATATATTAAAATGAATGCTCTCTAAAAGCATGTTTCAAATAAAGTATTAAATTTTAAATATTTTATAACACAATTATTTATTTTTAAGTATTGGTCGGGTCGGTCGAATTGGGCCCAAACCCAATCACAATAGTCCACGGGCCAATTGGTCTATCTCTCAAAGATGGGTCTCATACCCATTAGTTAACCCGGGCCCGATCCACACGTCCATGGCCCATTAGCAAGAGAAAACTTTCCATGCAGAAGTAGAAGTCTACGTAAAAGCTTAACCCTAGCGTTGATCCCATATATAAGGTATGATTTCATCACGACGGAGGTACGCAACTCATAACCCTAGCTCTCTTGACTTTTCGACTATCCAACCTTCACCAAAAACCTAACTTGAGCGTCGGAGGGGCTTATCGGGAAACAACCCCCGACGTGTCTTCTTTGTTTTGCAGGAACTTCAACACCAAAGCTCCCACGAAAAACCATCAATCCTATGGATTCAAACGGCAACGTTCAGTTCTCCCAGAATCCGGCAGAACCAGGATCTAATAATAGGGGAGAGCCAGAAGGATCAATAGAAAACCAAACCAAACCCCACCTTATTGAAGACCAAAAGATGAAGAAAGAGGATGAAGAAAAGAATGCCAACCCTCCATATTATTCACTAGTTCTTGATATACCATGTGTGAACATTGAAAAATATTTGGTAGATATCTATGAAAAGAACCTTATCTTTCGGATTAATGATGACCAAGTGACATTTAACATGAATAATGTATTAAAGAATCCGAAGGAGAGTAGCTTATTCAAGATAATTAATATGTTTGAATCTTCTAAAGAACAAAAGGATGAAGAACAGGTGACAACTAATATCGAGTTTAAAGAAGCTATAAAAGTCTCTATTCGTGAAGCGGAAGAAGTAGAGGAGACAAAGGTGATTAAGGAAGAAGGAGAGTAACTCACCTTTTTATAGGACAAACTGTTGGATTCGATAGATGATTTAGAGAGTTTCGTTATTCCTTATTTTATTAATAGTTTTTTAATAAAAAAGAGTTATTGAAAATAATCGGTTTTCTAAACTTTATCAATATTGTCCTTTTGATCATTTTGCAATTTGTAGCTTACTTACAGGCTACAAAACTGATGTTAAACGAAAACGGTAGAAGCAAACCATTCATGATTGATCCCGGCTAAGTTTCCAATGATACAAAGTCAAGCTAATGACTACAGATTAGAATGTTTAGTAGTTAGGTTTAAATTGTTGCATAGTTAGATTTTTTTTAAATTTCTAAAATAAATTCTTAATGATTAATGATTTGGAATATTTTGGATTGCTAACTCTCTTACTCTTTTTGAATCAATTATAAGAAAAGGAACCCAGCTTGGTGTCAATCGCATTTGTTCTTTACCTCTGACACATCACCACCTTAGTCACTATTACGGTTTCGTGTTCTAACCCTTTTCTTTTCACTTGTGTTAGTATTTTGTTCTTTTTCCATGTATTGTTTGTATTCCCCTTATGTGCTTGTATGTATCCTTCTCACAACTTAAACAACATGTTGTTCAAATGTGGGGAGAGTTGTGTGTGTGCTTTTTTTACCTTCATTGTGAATTTTGCATATTGTATGATAGTTTGTTTAAGTTGCATGATGTGAATAGTGTCAATGTGTCAATAGCTTAGATGGATCGAAATTGATTTAATTTTGAACATAGTATATTAGGTGGTAGAGAATTATTACCTTGCAGAATTAGTGAACTAGGAATTCTTTGATTAAATATGTTGCTTAATTAGGATTTAGTGTTTACATATAACTCTCTAAATTATTACATTCATTCATAATTTGAGGTCTCATAACCTAAGTAGCTTTGCTAGTTTTTTTTTCATAAAAACAAGTAGCTAAAGCAACAAGGTAGGCAATAAAAAAATATATTGTTATTTTTTTAAAATGACATTCGGGTTATGAATAGAGCTAGTAGCCAGTTGAGAACATAATATAGTTGAGTAACTGGATTGACACGTATTACAAATGTGTGCTTTCATGTAAAAAGGCTATAATGATATTCCAACCAAGCAGCTTAATAAAAAAACACGATTTAATTGAGTAATTAGATCAACATTCATTACCATTGTTTGCCTCTGTGTAAAAAGACTAAGTCTATGTTCATAAAAAGTAAATTAAAATATAAATGTGCTTTCGAATAAAACTTACCAAACTTGTAATTGTTTGATTTTTCATGAAAACGTACTTAGGCTTAGTTCCAAAGTTAAACAACCAAAGAAATATTAATGAGTGTGTGCAATTGAAGAGGGTAAACAATTTAATAATGGAGTCTGAATTAATATGTATATTTAGTTCAAAGCCTTAAGGCGCGGATTTTGCATGTTAACGATTTGAAATGACTTGGATGTTATGTTTTAAATTAAATTCATTTAATGAAATTGAAGCCATTGTCTCATTACTGCATTGTGTGCGGTGTAAAATTTTGTGTGTTTGTTGTTTTGTTTGCTTGAGGATAAGCAAACGTTTAAGTGTGGGGATGTTGATAAGTGTGAAACGCATCATATTTTAGGGTATAGTTTGATATATTTTATTCATTTATTCGATTGTTTAGTATGTGTTTTCAGTATAATTGTGTTAGTTTGTGAATTATTTGTGTTTAAGTATTTTTATAGGTTAGTACAAGTATTTGAGTTTAATTATTATATTTTTTAGGTATCTTGATGTGTTTGTTAATATTTTAGGGTCAATAATGAAGAACTAAGAAGTTTTGAAAAGATTTAGACCAAATCAACGGCTTATGATTGTGGCCCATTAGCCACAATTGTGACAAAAGTGAGGGAGACAACCCACGATATTAGCTAAATTGCCATGATCGTGATAGAAGCATCAAACTTGGCCCACGATTGTGACATAAAGCTTACATATGGCTCATGCCTGTGTTGAACAGACGTGCAAACACACATAAAAGTATAATTTTGGAAATTTTTTATGAACCTTTTTGACTCCCAAAAAATCCTAGGGTTGCCACAAACACATCAAGTATAAAAAGAATAAGACAAAAGAGGAAGGGGAGCATCTTGCATCAGCCACCATCAAGAAATTCTAGAGAGAGTTCATCGAGAAATTGAGAAAGAAATGAAGGAAGAGAGACATGGAGAAGAAGTCGACGCGAAGTACTTCCTGGAACAGGAGGTTTTTTGACATTGTTGCCTCCTTCATTCGTTCAGAACTGGTTTTCGGTGTATTTCAATTTTATTTATGTATAAAATTAGGATAGCTGTTAAGGTAGGATTTTATGAAAGTTGAGGAATGTCTAAACTCACATTCGGGTTGTTTTTATTTTTTATTCAATAAAAATCTAATTGTTTATGTTATTTTCATTCATTGTGATTGATTTCTACACTTGCATAATTCGATGATGGACTGAGAGGGTGAATCAAATAAAAAATAATCCAATTAGGCTAACGAGAATTAGGTGATTTAATAAGAAAGAGAAATCAATCAAATAAGTAATTATGTTAAGAGAGATCTCACATAAGTTCCCGATAGTCTATTAGAAAACTTCATATTTAATTAAGGGTTGGATAAATTGTGAATTAAGAAATTGCAATTTTTCATAATCTAATAAGAGTTTATAATTTAGGGTTATTGTTATAACTCGAGAGAGAGTAATCAACCCTAGGATCATCCAAGACCAATAATCCGACAATTCATAATTAATTAGATTAGTGTCGAAGATAAGTAAAAATTTTCCTTTTTCTCAATTGATAGTTCCTTAGGTTGATTCTTGATGTGTATATTACAATTTGCTGATTTGTTAATATTTCATAATTAATTCTTCAATTGAGTTGTTTGATCAAATCGATTGATTGAATTACATCGTTGTTTTAATTTAATTAAATTTAAAATTTTACAATTAGTTTTAGCCTATATTTTAATATTAGATTAACCCTCCTTGTGAAATTAGCACCTTAAATATTACGCGAATGATAATGAGTGGCGAAATGAAGACCAAGCATATAGTAGGGAATTAGGATACGCGATAAAACAATCAGTGGAGAAGGGGGCAAAATACAAACAAAGGAGGAGAGGAATCACATAATAGAGTACAAGAAGAAATGAAATTATTAAGTTGACGGGGGTGGCAAATTTTCAATAAGAAAAATACAAATAGAGGAGGAGAGGAATCACGCAGTAGCGAAGAAGAAGAAAAAGATTATTAGGTTAATGAGGGAAGTAAATTTTGAATAGGCAAAATACTAAGAGAGGAGGAGAGGAATATGCTTTATTGTATTAAAATTTTAATTAAAATATTTTTAAAAAGAGAAAAATATTAAAAAGAGATCAACGGTCCAGATTTGATCTTGTCTTATTGCATGACGAAAATAAAAACATAGCTTATTAACCATAGCTGATTTGGCCGTATCATTGTACAATGAAAATAAACATAACAAACAAATTAATTGTAGTTATAGTTTTTGAGAAAGGTCGCAAAATATCTTTTAGGATGAAGACTTATTGTTTGCTTAACATGGTAAAGATTAGTAACTTATCAGTCTAAATAATATTTATTGGTAAAGATTTACTAGCGAAATCAAAGAATAGAAATGCAGAAAATCAGAAAGCCAAATTTTGTGTGGATAGTAGAATATTTGATTAAACATTAAAAGAAAATAAGAATATTCTCCCCCATACGTGGGAACTAACAAATAACGAACATTTGGCACTTTCGTCACGCACGGGCGGTGCTTAGTAAATGGATAACAATATCACCTCTGTCGTTCCTCTCTCTTTTCTTACACCGATATTATGTCACTTTTATCCACCCCTTTTTGACCGTTTTTACAGTTGAATCTATGCCATACATCGTACCAAATTCTTAGATACCTTAGTATTTCTTTTTTAAAAAATGAAGTATGAAGGTTAGTTTACCATATGCCGACATCTTTGACTTGTTGGGTCATATCCACCGCCCAAAACTGAAGCGTAGAAAAGGGCTGCAATTACTTAACGAGAAAGATCGATTAAATAGT
This sequence comes from Erythroxylum hondense, assembly GCA_029829435.1. NCBI lineage: Eukaryota > Viridiplantae > Streptophyta > Magnoliopsida > Malpighiales > Erythroxylaceae > Erythroxylum > Erythroxylum hondense. Next base: position 58,284,648 of record JANKYF010000224.1, on the reverse strand, counting down.
TTCTTTTACAATTCCCGGTTTTTCAGACAAAGGTGACCATGACCTTCCCACTGGTAGTTATTTAGTTGAGCTATCAACATTAACTGCCAATCCTCTCTTCAAAGTGGGACCTACTTTTTCCTTATCTACTTGTTACACTTACAGACGATGTTTCGGGTGATCCCTTGATACTTCTTTCTGTTATTGTGTATAAGAAAGCGTACACGTATCAGAGTTGGATCTTTGCCTCTGTTTGTTATCTGATAATGATAATAACACAGTAGATATTGTGCGTAAGGATATTTCTTGAGGGGTGCCTTCAGGGACAATTGCTTCGAAGTTACAGTTGTAGACTTCTCCAGTCCACGCCCCATTTCTTGCGAGCTAAGCATCCTATTATGTTCTTCCTCGTGGAACCAATTTAAAGAGCTAGCTAATTAACACGGCACACCAAATTTTAATAGACTAAGCTCATCTTTTTGAAGTTTTAAGTCTCAATCATTTAACTTTAGTTTATACAACAACTCTTCCTTTCAAGGATAATTCTTAGTATCAGTTGTTTCAATAAACTGGTTCTCTTGTTGGCTTCAAAGCTGCATTAATATTGACAGCAATATATTAATGCAGGTTCCAGATAGGTCCTTTTAAGGTTTGCATGGCATAGAATCTGCTAGAGTGGTTTCCGAAGAAAAACATCAAGTTCGTACACTTTTACCTTGCATGTTTGTTCTCTCCAAAGCTTGGGAACTTTCATAGGCCAAGCTAAGTCGTTTTCTTGTTTGCATTATCTGGATAAAGGTAAAAACGCCTGCTGTCAAGCAATCATCAATTACTCTAAGCAACTACCAAACGACTTGCATTTCAGATGTAATTAACTAACACTTTCTAAGTGGGACCTAAACCATTATCCTTATCCTGTCCGTACTGTACATAGGGATATGATACTTTTGCCACCCATCCATGGCTTTTGGAATTGTTTTATTTCGCTCCCTGAATGGTCTTCGTCAAGTGGATTCATGGCCGTAAGTGCATGGAGATAAACAGTATGAAGTGATATCCAGTCTGGAAATCTTCCTGCCTGCACATGTAGGAGTAGAAAGCATAATAATCTTTATTAGATATAAGACCATCCTCTCTCCATACCTATTTTATTTATGAAAACGCATATTCTACTGGATTTAGTTGTGAAAAACGCTAAATTCAATTGATAATCCCATCGCTATCCGAATACAACAAAACCTTGTTGTTAAATGCAGTCTCATATCTTTCCATAATATTAATTTTAGGCTATGATCTCATAACTCTCCAAAATAAACTTTGTTGCAGGTTTGCTGATGCCATACATATTCATGCACCTTCTTATTCTTTTATGTAACCCAATCCCTTCCAAACGCAAGGAACCGACCTATTATCTCCACTCCACCTTAATTATAAGTCATCCAAAGAAACACACCAAGTTTATCCATTGAGGAGGTCTGTATATTCCGTGCCTTAATTACCCAAAAGTACCTAACTAGGGATGTTGCATAATAAAAAGTTAAGTGTCCCTCCCCTGATTTTGCTGCTAAATGCTAATAATAATCAAACTTATGGAACGGTAGACCTATTAAACAGTTTTATCTATTTTATCAGCCTTTCTTCGCGAAAGGGATTCACCAATTTATGATGTTAGTTTATGACAGGTATAGGTCTTTGCTGGTACGTTGTGACTGGCTTAGATTGGTGTACGCGTTCACACTGATGTTTCAACTAAAACGATTTTTCTAGGTCTAAACTTCAACGAGAAATCACGTGTATGCATGTGCGAGCTCCAAGTCAGTTATATATTAAGTCAACATTCTTCTTAGTTGACTTAAGGAGACTTTACCAATAAGGACCCTCCACATTCCTTTTAGTGTTAGTTAGAGCAGAGAGATATGACGCAAGCGTGATCCGGGAATCGAATATTGTTGAAATTAATTATTGAAATTATTTTTAAATTTTTAAAAATTATTTAAATTTTTTAAAAATGATTTAATATTAATTGTTATCAATATCATATTATATCAAAATTAAATTCAATACTGATTTTAATACAGTATTAATAGCTTTACTCTTGTAGTCGCCGATGGACAGACAAACTATGTCATTTACCTTTTTTTTTGTGAGAGTGTACTCGCCGGGCCGCAGTCCCCTGTGGCCCTGTACCGGGGTCTCAGCATCTCACTACGCTGTGCGTGACTAACTTTCAATATCAGTACGACCGTTGGGATAATATACTCCATTTAAATAAGCCTAATATAAAAATTAAAAATGTTATATATATAGATCATAGATTTGAGTATGCTAAATGATGTATAGTGTGGTTTAAATGATTTCATAATAATTATAATTAAACTCTAATAAAAATATAATCAATTGTTCAAATGAACTATAATTAAAAATTCATAAAAAAGAATTATTCGCATAAAAAAAGAACGTACAAATTAATTGAGAAATATCTAATTTATAATCTATTATATTAAGATTTTGAGTTAAAATACAATATGACTGTTAATCCTTGCTCAAAAATTTCCTAAGCCAATCCTTCGACGACAACAACAACACACAATGTTTGTTT
>JANKYF010000224.1:58163232-58179148 GCA_029829435.1 Erythroxylum hondense | reverse complement strand
ACGAGTTAAGTCGTAACAAAACGTCAAATTATTGTGACAAAATTGCCGACACTAAAACTTGTTAAATGTGTGACAAAAGTGTATGGTCACAATAACTTCTAATATTTATGACAAATTTATCGTAACAGATAATATAAAACAGTGACGAGTTAAGTCGTAACAAAACGTCAAATTATTGTGACAAAATTGTCAACACTAAAATTTGTTAAATGTGTGACAAAGGTGTATGGTCACAATAACTTCTAATATTTATGTCAAATTTATCGTCACAGATAATGTAAAATAGTGACTAGTTAAGTCGTAACAAAACGTCAAATTATTGTGACCAAATTGTCGACACCAAAATCTATTGAATATGTGACAACGCGATATGGTCACAACAATTGTATTTATTTATGACAAAGTTTTGGACACAAATAATGTAAAATAGTGAAAAATAAAGTTGTAACAATTGGTCATCATATTGTGACAATTTTCGAAACTAAAACATTTAGAATTTGTGACAACACTGTATGGTCACAGTTCCTATTTGCTCATCATCGGTGACTGCACCACCTTCCCATTTTCTCTAATCTTCTTTCTTAAATCATTGTTCCATTAATTTTCCACCATCTTCCTCCCAACCCTTTACGAGGTATTCCACCAGAACAAGGTTTGTTGTTGCATATCAGCCTGTAGCAAAGATTGTATGTACATCAGTACATAACTTCAATTCAATACAGCTATATGGATTACCTTGAGCAAAGAAAGATAAAATGAACAATGGAGAAAAGCTGGAGGACAGTCGTAATCTAACGAAGAATGCAGTGATTAAAATCGTTGAGTTTGTCAAACGTGTAGACTTAAGAGACAGGAATTCTTACAAGACACTACAACGTCGTGGACAGAAAGAAGAAAGCCCAAGTGTCAGATTGTCAACTTACAATGTGTCTTGTCTTCTCCGCTTTATTTTTGCCCTTTTCGTGTGGAGATGTTGAAGATGATTCCAAACTAGAAGTCTGAACCTTTCCACACAGGCAAGAATGTCGATTAACAAAACTTGACGTTTGCTTAATTACAGGTTTTGGAGTTCAATTGTTTGATAATTCAAAACTTAGTTTAATGTCAAGCTTGATCATAACAGAACCTTCATGGGTAAGACATTAAAGCAAGGCTATAGGATCAAATAGCCTATGTACTAACCATATGCTACTGTCACGCATGCAATTTCTGTGTGCAAGTTACTGAAAACCTTATAAGCGTTCAGATTGCCATTAATATGCGTAAATTAGGAAGGAAAAGCCTAAATCAAGCTCGCTGCCCTTAAGGGGTCATCCTAGTTTTGGCCTGAAATCTTTTGTCCTTATTTTTGTGTACCTATCCTGTCCCATTAAATCCAAGCCATATATTTATGTGGATCTTACATAAATAAATGACTTGGATCTAATGAGACAGGATAGATACACAAAAATAAAGGGACAGATCCATATAAATAAATAGTTTAAATCTAATGAGACAGAATAGGTATATAAAAATAGAGACGGAAGATCTAACCCCAGATCCATATAAATAAATAGTTTGAATCTAATGAGACAGAATAGGTATATAAAAATAGAGACGGAAGATCTAACCCCTAGTTTCACAAGTAGAAGTGCTTCCCTCCAACCAGATATATTGTTTAAACAACATCATTCCCCCATTATAGACATGTCCAACATTAAGCGTCAATCATGCCCTTGAACCCTCAAAAGTACACTTGACCAACCTCTTTTGAATTATTATGCTCATAAAGTCCAAAAAGCATTCACAATGCAATAAATAAAAGATCCTCTCACATATTAGATACCCACATGCAAAACATTGCCTTTCTCCCTCGAAATCTGGGGGAATCTGATGCCCAGAGCTAGGCTATGCATGCCTTTATTCTTCTTTTTTTCTTTTTAATAATATGCAAAATTAAATAAATATGGGTTGGGATGAACTAAACCTCTTTTCTTTATTATTATAAAAACTAATATAAAGTTTTAAAAAAAACAATCTAATTTTAAACATGTCCTCTTTTCCATGTATAAACAAACCAAACCATTGAACATTGTTTTGGTCTTTCACCATGGTCCCTCATCAGGGTAATCAAACGGCGTCTCCGTCACCGTTTGAGAATCCAGTAGATCCGGGTGCACAAACCCATACTTCCTCAGCACCTGATTGTCCGCGAAGTTCAAAGCTTTGACCATCCCATTCCAGCAACTCTCTCCGGCGTACATCTGATTGTGGTCCCCACTACAAGGTTGGCACCCCGTGAAATGTGTGACGAACGGCCGTCTATAACTCCCCTTTCCGTTACCCCAACCCCTCAGGTTCCGCTCCCTAAACGCACCGTATTGCTCGCTCACCTTCTCGGCATGACGCCTCCTCAACCTCCCGTCTTGTCTCTCCATCTCGGTGTACTTCTCCGTTATGTTGGCCAGCGTCGGTAGTATATCTACCCAGTATCCTTCAAAATAGTACTCTCCCTCCAAGTAAATCTTGTCCGTTAAACTCTTATCTTGATGGATCAGATAAATCAGACCCGTCTGATCGTCCGATTCTGGGAACAGCTTGTCCTTGAAAATTGACCGTTGGATTTCACCCCATTTAGGGTAATCCCGGCTCATGGGGCCCATGTTGGCCCAGGTGTCCATGAAGTCCATGGACCATTGGCAGTTCCTGATCAGAAACACCCCGGCGTTCAACGCCGTCCAACTTTTCTTCTCGTAAATCAGCTTAGCCCAACCGTGGACCACAATATTGTGGTTCTTGTAGTCGTACCGTCGTAGCGGTAGCTTGTACTCCATGTCGGTAAACATGGCGTCCGAGTCGACCCACCAGATCCACTCGGCCTCCGGGTGAGCTAACATCGCCGCTTTAACCACCGGTAGCTTTGCCCAGAAAGTCTTCATCTTTGGGTGAAGCAATACGTTGTTGTAGAATATATCGATACCGTGGATCCTACAGTAGTCTACTTTGTTCTTGAAAAACCTTAGGAGTAAATGATCGCCGATAGGGTTCTTGCATGGGGTCGGTTGAGAACCAGTGACCATAACGACGCGGTCACGTGTTCCGGCAGCAAACGTAGGGTGGTGTTTGAGCCACGCTTTTCTCTCCTCGTCCCAGTTCTTGACTGGCTTTTCTATGGAGTATCTGAGTTCTGGGTCGTCGTAGAAAGTGGGTTCTGGTGGGTCGTAGCCAAGGTTAACAGCGGGTTGGCCGTGGAGACATTTTGTTGAATCGGAACCAACTTTCGACGTCGAACCGGTGACAGTGGGATCCATGTTGTGAGTGAAGTTAGGAGCAGCGAAGGACCAAAAAGACCAGACCAGTAAGAACGCGAGCAATGATCCGCCCAGGTAGATAAACCCATCATTGAGACACGAAAAAGTGGACTTGTTTCGAGCGTTCGATTTCGCCATCGGAGAGTGCTGAGACTTGGAAACTTCTGGCACGACCATTTTCAATGATGTTAATAACTTACTTCGATAACTACAAACAAAAGCTTTGGAGCTTGCTCTCATCTGTCTTGCGTCGACTAGCGGACAGATGGTGGCGCCTTAAGAGCTTGAAACGTAGCTTTCTTAGTCTCCATCACGCAACTACCAGCCTAAATTTAGCAGAGAAAAGCCATTCCAACGGGTGGAGAATGGAGATACGATACAATCCAATATAATCAAACTTCAATTTTATTGTAATTTCTTACTTAAAGAGGGCTTTAGTTCAGAGAGTGAGTGTTACAGAGTGTGTTAATTTTACTTTGGTATATGAACGCGGAGGAGGCTAAAATGCGCAGGGATGGGAAAGATAAAGCGTAAACTACGGTACGGTGGGGTCCGCTTCCTCCTCTTTAACTATGCTGCTTCTTCCTATAAATAAGGTGTTTAAGTGTGGACGATTCTGGGATTGACACGTGGACTGGTGCACGTGATTGGGATTGTCTAACCGACAGTCGTTTTTGTCAGGTGGCTTAGATTGCATAGTTCGGTGCGTAATCTCCGTGAACAGTGTTCCAAGTGTCGGCTTTCAGATATTGTTTTTTTTATTTAATCATGAGTTATTTAAAATTATATAAATAATTCTTAAAAAGTAGAATTACTGAGTTTTTAAATCCTTATATATTCAAATTTATTTTATTTATAATTTATTATTAATTATTAAGTAAAACACGATAATAATGGTTCAGGGAGCATTAGTCCTGTCTTAGTCCATCTGCCATAGGAATCATTATGTCATCATCTTTCCTAACAAAGAAACGGAACAGGAAGATCGGACCGCCTGTTTGACCGTAATCATCGGAAACTAGTTAAGGAAAAGCAACCTTTTTTAGTGTATGATGATTTTGCAACTACAAAATGGGAACTTAAAGTGATATTTTCATCAAATTCGCCTAAAAATAGGGTTCTTGTTATGTCAATTTCTTCTACTAATCGCATTGCACCCATCACATGTCATTGATAGGTCTATTCCCTTACCTATGAGCTTGTCGACTGGTCCAAAAACCTATGTCAGGTAAAGGTTGTGAATGTCCTTTGCAGACAGTTTCTGCAAACTCACGTGCCTTCACTGACCAATTCAAAAACCATTTTTAGATTTTGATGATGATGGGCAATGGAGCTGCCATTAGTTTTTGCATCATACCTAATTAACCTTTGTTATTTATACAAAGTCTCTCTACTAGTTAGAAGAAGTACTTCCCCAAATCTCACATTCCAGCTGAATTCATACTGTAAGCAATATTTATACAATCAAAGGTACAATGAAATGATCATGATACAGGATTTACTTAACATCCTTCCAGGTCTCGCCACCTGAGGTAAACGACCCCTGCACGATAATGAGCATATGCTCCAGCAACCACAAGTACATGAAAGAGTTGGTGGCTGTGACCTGCAATGTCAAATTTCCCAGGCATCCATCGTTCAGGAATCCTTGCGGCGTAAACTAGTACTCCAATTCCATACAACAGCCCCATCAAAAGTTCGTAGCCGGTCGTATGAAGTGCCTCTGGCAGGCTCCAAAACAATATTAGCTTGTGCAGAATCGGTACCAATCCGCACAAACCCATGCCTGAGAAGAGACATACACGAGTTGTGCGGAACTCAGGTGTTTGAAACACGGGGAGCAGAGAAAACAATACTGTGGCAATTCCGAAAATAGTTATGAACCCCATGTAAAGGTTGCAGAAGAATGGATAACACATGAAGGAGTAGTAGATAGTAGGGTAAAAGGAAGTTGATATTAGCGTAGCAATTCCAGCATAGTCAAGCCTGAGCATAATACATGATAGCCTCTCAGAGTGACAAGAAAGAAGGTGAAAAACACTACTAGCAAGCAAGCAAAACATGGCTCCGCCCAAGAAAGCGAAGAACGGCCATCGGGTAATCGGCCCCACCATCAGGGGTGTTATTATGTTCGCCACATCATCTGTCATATTACGCTGCATTTGGTCATGAAGAACACAAGTTGAATAATTAATTAGGAAGAAAACGGAATTCTCTGGTGCAAGATTTCTCCTATACTCTAGATCAGATATTCGATAAATGGAATATAAAAGAAAGAAACATTACCAGGACACAAACATCTGTGGAGTTGCCAAGTGAGAAACGCTCAGGCAAACAATTATAGAGAAGCTCCACAACATGCCATCTTGAAGGAGAAGAAATCAGATCCATAGAAGGTAAGGTTGACTTCAATTCATCCCTTAGTCTGTGCAGATCAGGCATGTGGGGAAAAGAAGGGAGACATGCAACTAATTTGTGAAAATCAGCCTTTAACACCTCTGGCAGCTGTAGAGAATGTAGATCAACAACAGTTGGTACCTTCGTTGCAGTGTATATGGTCAGAGAAAGGAATAGTAAGAACCCAACCAAATGCCTGCAAGAAATAATAGTTAAACCACAAGAAAGTTACTCTTCAAGCCAATAACAGAATGTGTTTCTTCAACAACTTCAGAACTTCTAGTTAATAAAAGATTAAACAAGATAAATACATATAGCAGCCATAAATCTATATAGCATCACAGGATTGTTGTTCCCGGGATTCAATGTTCATATATCTCAGATACAGACACGATTAAAGTAAACAGATAGGTTGCAATTTATGATATGGTTCAGCTAATGTCTTCATGAAATACCCTTCGAAAATAGGATGTAAAAAGATCTAATTCCATTATTGGACACTATGCTCCCTCATATCTTATGGCATGGCTACTCCGTTTTCTCTCATAAAAACCTAATTAGTATTATGCATCTCAAATGTTCCTACAGATGGATTGAGTAAAGAGCATTTGCTCGTATCTGAAGACATCTGTTGGCATTCCATTTGGACTCTCATCCGCGTTGACAAAAAAGTTCCATCATAATGAAATCTGCACCTTTCCGACTAGTCACTGATCCTCTTCAAGTGAGCGATAATAAAGCAGTAAATCCAACTACTGATCCTCTTCATAGAAACTCGTAACCTCATAATTAGTATTTCAAAATCATCATGACCCTTTAAGGTTATGAAGAGTTCATTCTCTAGGTTCTCTACAATTTCTTATTTCAGAGGTCAAGTAACAACCACATAAGCGTAGAACCAAACAATATTTTTAAAACTGAAAGCCAAAACAATCATAAACATTGAAGCCAAAAAAAGAAACCAGGCGATTGATCTTCCAGCAATCCTAACATCTCATAATCCAAACACAAGTCAAAACCCAAGCAAATAACTAAAGGTACATAAAAGGATTCTCCTTTCTTTTTTGAGAATATTGTTGCATGAGAGAGGAAACTTACGTCCAAACATTTAATGTCTCATTGTGGATAGAGAAGATACTAAGCAAAGCCTCCCTCAATGGCCAATTAGCTCGGTAGTGGCCCAAAATGTACTCGTTGTCCCTTAAATAATCTGGCAAAGAATGGTACTCTACCAACTGATACTTTACTTTCTTCCATAGTCTCCTGCCTTTCCCCTTATTGGATGAGCTTACTTGATGCATTTCTAATGTTTCGGATATCACCTTAGAATCCTCGGCGGGTAGTCTTACACCTTCCATCCTAAGTCAGAACCAACATAAACGATGCAGAGGTCAAAAAGATTCCGACTCTTAGAACCAACGTAGATAAATAGTTACTAACAAGCATAAACACACTCCAAGCTCAATTTTGACAACTTCACATAAACCATGCTACTCCAACTCAACTATATAGGGAAGCAATCCACAAATGCATTCAAAAAGAACAGAAAAAGCAAACGAAACCCAGGAACCGAAACAAAGAGCTAGTTCCTGAAATAAGAACAACCCAGATGGGGTCTCTGCAGAAGGATTGAATGGTGAGTTATAATTCGCAGGCGGATATAACAAACGTCGTGGTAAACTCAAAAGGTGAACCCAAGAAAATGGGAACCAAGTACGAGACAAAAATCCTAAATACTAGATGTAAAGGAGCTTGAATTCTAACCATTAACCAAAGGACACACTCGCACCAAAAGGAACACGAAGACAGGAACTTTGAAGAACCCCACTATGGAAAACATTGCCTTTTAAAGAAGAAGAAAGAAATGGAGGGAAGAAGGGCATTGGCAATGGAGAAAGGAAGATGCTGTCAGCAGATTCGGAGACGCCACAGATGGATTCCTTGTAGTTGTCACTCGACTTGCCAGTTTGGCACTAATTTTCCTACGGCAAGCTATCGAAGGAAGCAAATTGCTAACTCTTTACTTGTGTTTTGTGTAAATTATAGTTTATGGAAAGGTAAGTGTCACATCATGATTGTCCAGATTTGTATCTGCGATTCCGAGCACCAGACAACACAGAATCGTCAAAAACTTCAACATGATACAAACGTTTGACTACGGTAAGAATTATGTCGATGTCTTGATAAAAATATATTGTTCTCTAAAAACAGAGACTTGCAATTAATAATAAGTCCTAATTTTCTTGAAACTATTTAACATATTTATAACCAACTGATTATTTTTTGAATATAAGGAAAATTTAAACATATAAACTTATTTTCCTTTTTTGATGAATTCAAATAAATGTAGTTCCTTAATCATTGACCTTTTTTTCGTCATTCAATATGTAATTTACAAATTTAATGATGTTGTTATATCTACACGAAACATGAATTAACCATTTAAAAAAATTGTTTAAAGGGAAATATAATATTAGAATGGAGTTTCATCAAAGTAAGTAATATATTAAAAGAAAAGGATAAGGGAGATTTAACAATTAAACGTTAAAAGGAAAATATATAATAACAATCCTACTCACAAAATCCCTCGTGAGTCGTGCTGAGAGATATTGCCGACGACAGGTTGCTTAAGTATAAACATCTTCAACTCATCAGATCCGATCCCTTATTATACGTGAACACGCCTCCTGGTTGTTTATGGAGTGTTTTGGAAGTTAGAATTTTTTTCATACTATATCCTAATTTTTTACTTAATTATTCTTCTAATGATTGACTCAATCTCTCATTAAATATATGCCTCGAGTATATTTACTCTCATTAACAAATTCAACCATCCTATTATTAGATTTGGCAATAAGTCAAGTTGGATTAAGACAAAAAATGATATCATTTTAGTTTCACTTTCTAAAATGACAACATTTTGAAAAAGAAGTTTGGGACAACCTTCAGGTCAATTTCTCAAGTTCGAGTCTGGTTTGAAAACTAGTCAACCTAGACCATTGCTACCTATTGTTCTTGATAAACATCTACAAATAAATACAAATCTTCATAATCTCATTAGCACAGATTTGATATTCTTAGATATGTAATTTGATTTTATCTTGTGTATCTCAATTAATTTTCATTATCTTTTTAGATATTACAAATGTGTATAAATATAATGTAAAGTTTTTCTGCAATATATAAGAATTACAATACATTCACATACAAATTGTCTTCTTCTTTTATTCCTTTCATGGTATCAGAGCCTATATATTCATTCCAACCACATACAACTATCTGTTTTTAGTTTTTCTTTTTGTTCAACATAAACACTCAACCACAAACTTATTCCTACAAATAACATCTTCTTTCAGTTATTTCCTCAAACACCTATCACGCACAATGCACATTGCTTTACATTCCCACATTACTAACAACATTACACAATCAATTCTTCTACTACATCCGATCAAGCAAACACTCATCATAGTCAATTTCAACTCCCCTATTCTACCAATCAACCATATCACTAATTTTCTCACTACACAACTGGATAACACAAATTACCTTATTTGGCGTAATCAGATTCACGCTATCCTCCTATCTCTAAGTTGGTTGGTGATTGAACCCAAGTTTCTTATATCATTTGGTAACAATTTTGTAATTTTTGTTATACTTTGTGGCTCTTATTATCTGATATTGTACTTAATTTAGCTCATGAGTGCTTGTTTTGAATTAATGTAGTTTGAAGGTAAAATAGTTACAAATAACTAGTAATTGCACTAAATTAATTTTTAGAACAATTGATAATGCAAACTACTATTTTTCATTGTACGACATTCAAGAAATAGAGCCAAAGAGTGAAGTCCAAGAACATATGTCAACGAGGTAATAGGCAAAGTTCGCCACGGCCAAAATAATATTTTGTCGCAGCAAAATCAAAAAAAAAATTTTAAGAAACATAACAGGCAAAGTTCGTCGTGGCAAACTCATCCTTTCGTCGCGGCGACACATTCGAATCAGCACCAGACCTGAACCATTTTTGAAAAATTAACCAACTGTGCAAACCCGATCTAGCAACCCGTTTTTTTTTTAAACCTATTTTGGGATAACATACAAAAAGGGAGAGAGAGAGCCGATAGTAGGAGAAGAATTCATTCCATCATCGTCTCACCACTATCACACCATGGTATTCTCTCATATCCATCTCATTTTTCTTCCATTTTCACCGTCAACTTCTACCAATGATGCCTCTGATTGCTTCTCGATTGTGAAGTTTCTTAGAGCTATGCGTGACTAGGCATTTCTTTCCTCTTAAAAATGTAGCAATGGCTAGAGTTTAATAAGCTTAAAAGGGAGTAGCTTAATCCATAGTTTAGATATGATTTATGAACTCCTAGGTTTACGGTTTGTAATTTACAGTTGAACATACTTGATTATGGTTTAATTAATCGTTGGATATTCAATGTGTGGTTTGGATTTGTTTATGTAAAACTTTGAAATATATGAAGTCTCATATATTGCTATTTATGATCTTGTTAATTCTTTTTCATCTTGCATAGTTGTGTTTGATATTGAGTTGATTCTAGATCTCAAAGTGACTTATTGCATCAACTTATCCACTACACACACTAAGAGCATTTAATAAGATTTTAAGAAATGGAGTCTCATTGATTAAGATCTTGAACTTAAAGAGTTCTTTAAGATTCATCTATTTAAAACTTATAGTGATTCCCACTCCATTAAAATTAATTTCGAACTATGATAGCCAAAGGTTATTTTCAAGAAGATTCTATCACTTTTTGATCATTTGTCTTAATCTTTCCGTTTTCTATTCCCAACAATACAAAAAACATTTTACATATTTTTCTTACAATTCAATTTAGTACAATTCAAAGATCAAAACCCCCTTCTTATCAAACTAGCTTGCATTTCATGACACATAGGTTAACTTAGGTCCATTCATTTTAGGTTTCGATTAAGTGAAACAACTCGGGGTTGAATCTTATATTGCAATCCTTGGATTATTTTTTATTTGACCTCCAAGGGCACGAATAAAGATCCGAATCAGTTGGATACATCGATGGCACTCTTGCTCAACTAGCTATTGACTCTTTGGAATTTCACAAATGACAGAAATACAACTGCCTGGTTTATTGCTTCCTCACTGCTTCTCTATCAAGCTCCACTGTCTGCCTTGCTGTCGGCAGTACCATTGCTCATGAACTTGGGTTGATCTTGAGCGTCATTTCATGTAGCAATCTACTTCCCAACACTCTCTTCTTTGACATAAATTGCACACATTACAGAAAGGACTTCAGTCCATTACCGATTATCTGGCTTTTATCTTAAATGTAGCTGATGAACTATGAGCTATTAGTGATCAAATAACTGATAATGTTCTTATTCTCTTTGCCTTGAATGGTTTGCCAACAAATTATGAATCCTTTATTACGGCAATAGAGCACCGAGAATCCAGCATCTCCTTCGATAAACTTAGAGCGAAGCTTCTCATTCACGAGCAATGTTTCTTATCATTTCATTCGACTCCCTCACTAGACACAGCCCTCACGGTGTCCATCGATGGCCATCGCTCTTCTCCATCTCTCCACGGGCATAGCGCAACTCGAACCAGAGGAGGAGGAAGTTGTTTTCGCAATCCTAAAATACATGGGCTACTCTTCTGGGCCGCAAACATTTCCTTCTAGCCCACATGAGTAGGCCCTTGCCAGCTCTTTTCAACCTACATCACCTTATAATACCTACACTAACCACACACAAGCCCAGCCCACTTATCATTCCTCCAGGCTCAATCACTCATACAAACCTCCATCCCAATGTCAAATTTGTTGGAAATGGGGCCATATTGCAACCCATTGTCGTTATAAAAATTTTGAATCTCGAAATCATCCTCTTCACCCTCCATTTCCACTGCCTTTACTACCTTAAATATCCAAGATACATCGAATCCCTCCACTTTCACTTCTAATACTCTCACCAAATGGCTTCCAGACATCCCTTACCTTGTTGACTCTAAAACTCCATACAGTGGTCCTCATCAAGTGATTGTCGGTAATGAACAAATCCTTTCCATCTCCTCCACTGGTAATGTCACCTTATCCATTACAACTCGTCCTCTTCACTTAAACAATGTCTTAATTGCTCCAGATCTTACTGCCAATTTACTCTCTGTAGCTAAATTTGTTAAAGATAAATCCTGCCTTATTGAATTAAACCCATTTGGTTATATTGTGAAGGATCTCAATATCAAGACACCACTATTTGTGGGATCCATCCACAATAATCTTTATCTCATGCAGATCCCACTTCGGTTTTAAATTCCAATTGCCTACCAAGCATCTTCCACTTCACTCAATCCGCGTCATCAACGTCTATGTCATCTTTGCTCCACCATACTCTCCATACTATCTGTCCCTTTCAAATTATCATCAAATATATTGAATAATTGTACTTCCTGTTTAATAGGAAAAAAGCACTTGTCTTCCCATTCAATTATCATCTCGTGCTTCCATTATGCCTTTATAACTTATTCACTGCGATATTTGGGGTCCATCTCCATCTTTTTCAAATTCTGGTTACCGATATTTCATTCTTTTTATTGATGACTTTAGTCGCCACAGCTGGATCTTTCCTTTAACTCACAAAAGTCAAGGCCCTTTCTCAATTCTAAATTTTCAAAACTATAATCAAAAAACTTTTTTTGTCCGCCATTAAAACTTTTCAATACGATGGAGCTCCTGAACTCATCAAAGGTCCCTTTGCAACCTTTCTAACTACGTATGGCATCTCTTACCTCATTTCGTGTCCTCACACCCCACAATAAAATGGCCTTGCTAAGCATAAAATTCATCACATAACTGAAACTGGCCTTACTATTGTTCTTCATCCCTCTCTACCTAAATCATTATGTTTGATGCATTTTCTACAGCCACCTATCTCATTAATCTTTTCCCTACACCTGTCCTAAATCAAAAATTCCCTTATGAAGCTCTTTTCCTCACTCCACCTAATCTCTCTCACCTTTGTGTGTTTGGTTGTGCCTGTTTCCCTCTCCTTGAGTCCCAACGTATGGACAAACTCACTCTAAAGTCCATATAATGTGTCTTTATTGGGTATTCCTTAAAATACAAAAGTTATCGCTGATTTGACCCTATCAACTCCAAAATTCACATCTCACAACATGTTCGCTTTCTTGAGTCTGTCTTTCCCTTTGCTACTTCCTCCCCACTCACGTCCTCCACATCTTCCCCTTCCATCATTTCTCTTCTATTGCCTATACCACCTTCTTCTCCACCACCCCCAAATATACCATCTCCACCACCTCAACACCATATGACCACCAGCACACGTGATAACACTCGTGTCCCTTGGATCTCTTCTGACTATGTTAACTATTCTACTTCTATGCAAACTTCAAACAAACTAGACCCTAACTCCTTCACTCAAGCAAACAAATTTTTCCATTGGCGTCAAGCTATGCTTGATGAGTTCAATGCTCTACATCGCAATCATACCTGGACCTTTGTTTCTCCACCTCCTAATGCTAGTATTGTTAGATATAAATGGGTTTTTTCGGACAAAACGAAATTCTGATGGTACCCTAGATCGATACAAAGCCCGTCTTTATGCAAAAGGATATCACCAAACTCCTGGTCTTGACTACACTGCCACCATTAGTTCTGTTATCAAACCTACAACAATTCGCCTCATCCTTACCATTGCCCTATCCAAAAATTGTCTCATTCATCAACTTAATGTCCATAATGTCTTTCTCAATAGGGATGTTCACAAACCAGTTTTCATAGCCCAACCCTCTAGCTTTATCAACCCTCATCAACCTTCCCATGTATGTCATCTTTACAAAGCTCTTTATGGTCTGAAACAAGCTCCACGAGCTTGGTTTCATCACTTAAGCCAAAAAATACTTGAACTCAATTTCACTTCCACCAAATTTAATTCATCCTTATTTGTTCACTCCACCTCCTCCCATACCACGTTCCTCCTAGTTTATATTGATGATATCTTAATCACTGGCTCTTCATCATATTTTATCACAAATCTCATTACTGAACTTTACTCTGCATTCTCTATTAAAGACCTTGATCCTCTTCATTACTTTCTTGGCATAGAAGCTACAACAACACCTACAGGCCTTCTCCTTACCCAAGCTAAGTATACTAAAGATCTTCTTCTCTACACAGGTCTAGCCCAATCTAAACCAATCATCACACCCATTACTCGTTCTCTTCCTCTATCCAAAAATCATGGTACACCTCTCTCTGATCCTTCTAAGTATAGAAGCACTGTTGATGCCCTCCAATACCTCTGTCTTACTCGTCCTGACATTCAATTTGCAGTTAATAAAGTGTCTCAGTTTCTCCATTATCCTCTTGACATTCACTGGACTGTTGTTAAAAGGATACTTCGACACCTTCGTCCCACATCCTCCTCTGGTCTCCACTTAACTTACACAACCTCTCTCTCTTTATTAATTCACATTGTGATGCTGATAGGGTAGGGTGTCCTGAAGATCGCCACTCTACTGCTAGTTATTGTATCTTTTAAGGTCCTAATCCCATCTCCTAGAGTGCTAAGAAACAACCCACTATTGTTAGATCCAATATTGAAGTTGAATACTGAAGTATTGCTCTTAGTGCTGCTGAAGTTTGTTGACTTAAATCTCTTCTTGAAGAAATTGGCCTCTCTCACCTTCCACCGACCCTTTGGTGTGACAATTTAAGCACCACCTTTCTTGTTGCCAATCCTATCACTCATACTTGTACAAAGCATATTGAAATTGATATTCATTTTGTCAAAGATTTGGTTACCAACAAAGCATTATCAATTCAACATCTTCCTTTAAGTCATCAAATTGATGACATCACGATCAAGGCTTTACCTTCATTTGCTTTTCAAAACTTTCGTGACAAGCTCACTATAGTTACCCACTATGAACTTAAGGGGGACTGATATTCATATGCAGATAAATACAGATCTTCATAATCTCATCAGCACAAATTTGATCTTCTTTGATTTGTAATTTGATTTTATCTTGTGTATCTTAATTGATTTTCATTATCTTTTTAGATACTACAAATGTGTATAACTACAATGTAAAGTTACTCTGTAATACACAAGAAATACAATACATTCAAATAAAAATTGTCTTTTTCTTCTATTCCTTTCAGTTCTGATGGAGAGAAGAAATTTTGATTAGCTTATTTGAGAAATCTTCAAACAAATAATGAGAAGAAATTTTAAACAGTCATTTCAATGTTTTTAAAAATAAATTATGAAAATTCCTCTGTCACTTCACTTTATTGATTGATTTAAGTATGTATGAAGGGAATAACCAGTCATAACTGGGGATTTGTTGCATTCTGCCAGACCTTTGAGAATAAATCAATTTGTTTTATTGAAAGTTGCACTTGTACATTCAATGTCTTATAAATGAAGGCCTATCATCCATATGCCAATTATATGCATGTTGTGTATGGATCATAAATACATGTTACAAAATTGAAGTATTTCAGGAAGAATATGGGTGTTTTCTTATATGTCTATGGGAAAATGACTTGAGACACCGATGTATTCTAGTGTAGATTGAGACACCGATTTATCTTAGTGTATTCCTTTCTAAAAATTAGAGATAAAGACACAGGCAAAATAGTTTGATGTGATAGAGGTTTTTGATAGGAGGCACTGAGGTTTCCTAAGAAACACAATATAAAGTATAATCCTCTTTAATTTGCTAGAATATATCGGGAGCACTTAAGTAAGATAAAATAAGCAACAAAACCCAAGCAAAATAACACCAACAATTTTTATGTCGAAAAAACCCTTCAATGCGAAGAGGAAAAACTATGGGACTTGTAAGTTTAGCTCCAAAACTCACTATCATCAATCAAAAGTATAATACAATATTCAACAATTACACCATTGAGATATGGCCTTTAACAAACAACGAAAGCATCAAATCCTAAAACAGATAACAAAGCTTAAAAACATCACCAAAAATAGCAAAAATCTTACGAAATTTATTACTAAATATCTAACAGTCAAAATCAGATCTCCACTGTTTAGAATGTATATTAGGATGTTGACTACCTCTAGTTAAAACTTCAGGCCGATCAGACAATGTTTTGAATTTCAATCATTCATTTAATCACAACTGCTTTGTGCAAAATTTTGCTAAAAAATTCCTGCAGAAATTCTGCCCACTTTTG
>JANKYF010000224.1:58150425-58163132 GCA_029829435.1 Erythroxylum hondense | reverse complement strand
TCAAGGACTTCATTAATTTGCTTATAGATCAATATCTATTCATTCATAAATAATGAACACCAAATTAATGAAACATGTCTTTCTTTATTTATTCATAAAGTATGTACACAACTTTGTACAAGATGCGCTAAAGGCGATTGCCTTTATGGCACTACTCTAACAAAGACTTCATCTCATCCTCTATAGCATAAACCCATTGCTACTTGTCTACACTTTCTATAGCTTCTTCAATGCATTTAGGCTCTCCCCTATTAGTAAAGAACATATATTCATCTAGGGAATATCCGATAGACTGTTGTCTAACTCTTGTAGACCTTTTAAGTGTAGCTTCTTGTGGATTTGTTGTAACGGGTTGACCATCATCATCATCATCTGTAGGATTAAGCAAGTCACCATCATACTGGTCATCAATAATATCATCATGCTGCATATCAGTCTCAACTCCTCCATTGACTTTAGTAAGCAACTGTGACATAGGCACTGGATCAAAATCTGTAAGGTCACTCTGAATATGAGAATTAGACTTCTCTGCATTCTCAATATCATCAATGGTTTGGTCTTTGTGAAACACAATATTACAATTTATCACAACCTTTTTCTCAACAAGATCATAAAGTATGTAACCAAACTCATCCTGAGCACAGCCAATAAATATGCATTGTTTAGCTTTAGCTTCTAACTTCGACCTCTCATCTTTTGGAACATAAACATGAGCCTTACAACCAAATACCCTCAAATGATCACAAAAGGTATTTTTATTAGTCCAATACTTCATTTTATTGATCAATTTAAGTACGTGCGAAGAGAAGAATCAGTCACAACTAGGGATTTGTTGCATTTCGTCACACTTTAGAGCATAAATCAAATTATTTTATTGAAAGTTGCACCCATACATTAAATGTCCTATAAATGAAGGCATATCATCCACTTGCTAAGTATGTGCATGTTGCGTATGGCTCATATATAAATGTTACAAATTTTAAGTTTTTCGAGAAGAACAAGTTGTTTTTTTGGAATTCTAGGGGTGAATTTGACTTGAGACATCAATGTATCCTAGCGTGTATTGATGGAAAAAAATTACAAATTACATCCTATAGGTAAAATAAGCAAGGAAATAATAAACAAGAATTTAATGTGATTCACCATTTAATTTGGGCTACGTTCTAAATCTTCCACTAATGAAATAGCAGGCATAAAAAGTGAAAAATGACACAACAAAATAGTGGCACTCATACACAAATTGTTTCTCAAATTTATTATCCCTAAGATAATATCTTCACTATTTTGTCACTCATCTTTTTTAAGAAAAAGTTTCCTAAAAATAGCCAAAAATACTTTCTCACAATTTATAGAACACACAAATGGCTTCTTTAAACTCTCTCTTAAAACTCGCCACATATGTCACATATATAATGCTTATATCTAATAAATCGCCACAACCACAGTTTGCAGCAAGCTGTCCACTAGCCTTACAGCTTGTTTAAAGCAAGGTGTGTATAGCTGGCTAATGCAAGGTTTTTTTAATAATGTTTTAGATGTGACGGCACACCATAATTCAGTACCGCCTTATAATTCTCCCCCACCGACTACATAGGGTTTATTGTCATTCCTGCAGATAATCGATAGAACTCAAATTTTCCCTTGGTAGAACTTTTGTCCTCATATCTGATTCATTCTCATCCGTATGAATAATAGCTTCTTCTCCAACACCTCTCAAACCTAGTGATATCTCACATCAATATGTTTTGATCTTGAATGGATGGAGGAATTCTTCCCAAGGTAAATAGCACTTTGACTGTCACAAAATAGTCAATATCTATCCTACTGTAAACCAAGTTCATCTAAAAACTTCTTATCCATAGGGGCTCTTTGCATGCTTCAGTTGCAGCAATTAATTCCGCTTTAGTAGTAGATAGAGCAACACATTTATGTAATTTCGATTGCCATGACACATCTCTCACTGCAACGATAATTAAGTAATCTGAAATAGACTTTCTCGAGTTAACATCACTGGCTATGTCTACATTTATGTAACCGACTAACACAGGCTTGGTAGCTCCAAAACATAACCATATTTTGAAATTGCCACGTAAATGTCTGATAATCCACTTCACGACATCTCAATGTTCCTTACCAAGATTTGAAAGAAACCTACTCACTACTCTAACTGCGTGAGCAATATCTGGATGTATACATACTATAACGTGAATCAGACTTCCAACCGCAGAAGCATTGGAGACTTTCATCATCTCTTCCTTCTCTTCATCCATCGAAGGGCATTGTTGAGTGCTCAAACTAAAGTGATTAGTAAGAGGACAACTAACTAGTTTAGCTTTATCCATATTGAACCTTTGAAGTACTTTCTCAATGTACTTCTTTTGTCACAACTATAATTTTATGGTGCCGCTATCTTTGATAATCGCTATACCAAGAATCTATTTTGTTGGCTCCAAGTCTTTCATGGCAAAAGACTTGCTTAACTGCTTCTTCAAATTGTTAATTATGTTGATATTTTGGCCAATAATCAGAATATTATCAACATAAAGCAAAAGGATAATAAAATCATCATCAGAGAATTTCTGTACAAAAATACAGTGATATGAAGTAGTCTTCTTATAGCCTTACTCCCTCATAACTGTCTCAAATCTTTTATATCATTGTCTTGGTGCCTGTTTTAAACGATAAAGGCTTTTAATCAATTTACACACATAGTCCCCTTTTCCTTGAAACCCTCCGGCTGCTCCATATATATCTCCTATTTTAAATCTTTATGAGGAAAGGTTTTCTTGACATCCAATTGCTTGATTTCCAAGTCTAGACTTGTTGTTAAACTAAGCCATGTACGGTGAATATCATTTTCACAACTAGTGAAAATATCTCGTCAAAATCAATACCTTTTCTTTGGTTGAATCCTTTAACAACCAATCTAGATTTTAATCTTGGATGAGGATTGTGTGCTTCATGCTTAATCCTGAACACCCACTTATTTTTCAAAGCTTTCTTGCTTTTGGCGACTTTACCATCTCAAAAGTTTTATTCTCATACAAAGACTTAATCTCATCTTACATGGCTTTAACCCATTTCATCTTATGTTCATCTATCATGGCCTTTTGAAAATTCTTAGGTTCTCCCTCATTAGTAAATAACACTTACTAATCACCGGAGTATTTAGAAAGACTTGTCTTTCTTGCGTAGATCTCCTTATTGGAATTTGAGCAGTCTCTGGTGCTAGTGGATTCTAAAAATCATCTTCATCTTATTGATTTTGGATGAGAGCATTATCACCAGCTATGTTTGGCTGATGATTTTCAACTTCATCTCTAAATTGTCTTGTCACTATTTTTGGAGGAATTATCTCCAAGTCCACTAGGTCATCTTAAGTTCTTGGAACATCTTTTTTCACTTTGCCAAGATCTTTAATGGTATGATCTTTGACAAATATAGCATCACAGCTCCAAATCGGCTTCTTCTGGACTGGATCATAAAATTAATAGATGAATTGATTTTCTCGATAACTAATAAATATATACTGGCGAGTCTTGATATGAAGCTTAGATCTCTCATCTTTGGGATATGGACATAAACTTTGCAATCAAATACCCTTAGATGATAATAAGAAAAATCCTTTCCTAACCATACTTTCTTCGAAATATTAGACTGTAAAGGAATGCAGGGTGAACGATTTAATACATGTACTACTGTGAATAAAGTCTTACCCTAAAATGTCTTAGGAAGATTTGCATGTGAGAGTAGGTATCTGACTCTCTCTATCAAAATCATGTTCATCCTCTCAGCTAAGCCATTTAACTGCGGTGTCTTAGGAGGAGTAGTCTGATGTCAAATATCATGCTCTTTGTAATAAAAGTCAAATGGTCCAGTGTATTCTCCACCATTATCTGTTCGAATATATTTCAACTTCTTCCTAGTTTGTCTTTCAACTGAGGCATGAAATTGCTTGAAAACATCTAACTCTTGATATTTTGTATTCAAGGTGTATACCTAAGTCTTCCTAAAATGGTCATCAATGAAAGTCATAAAGTATTGAGTACCACTTATTGACTTTGACATTGTCCCATATAAATTTGAGTGTACCAAATCCAACACATTCTTCATTCTGGAAGGGTGGAAAATTTTGAAAGCAACTTTATTTTGCTTTCTTGCTAGAAAATCAACACATTTCTTTAAATGTACCTAGTCAATTCCAAATAATGCATTATTTTTCATTAACTAAGTCATTCTCTTTTTGTTCATATGATCGAGTCTCCTGTACCACAATTCAATTGCGCCATCTTTCTCCACTGGATTCACAATATCATTGGAGAGCTTTGCCTGCATCATGTACAACTTTGAGCACTTCTTGCCTTTCCCTTTAGTAAGTTTCTATTTGTCATTTTTTAAAGTGCTGCAAAAACCTTTATCATCAAGTATGCCAATAAAGATCAGATTTAGGCAAAGATCAGTAATATTTCTAACATCTTTTAGAGGCAATCTCGTGTTATTTTCTATCTCTAATTAAATATCACCTTTTTCTGATGATTCTAGCCAAATCGTTATTTCTCATTTTAACGATACCAAAATCTCCTTGTGTATATGATGAGAAAAGTTCTTTATGTGATGTAGCATAAATAGTGGCATAAATAGTGGCATCATTGTCACCTTTTCAGTTGAACTCACAGGATGTACTATTCACATCATTATCATATGAGATGATATAAAAGTCATCAATGGTGGTAGCCATCAATGCATGTTCATCATCACTACTATCATCTTTCTTAACTTCTTTGTGTTTGTTCTATCCTTCTTAAAGCTTCCAACATAACCTTTTGATATGACCCTTCTTCTTGAAATGATGGCACTCAACGTTGGCATATTTATTTGATCTTCCTCTACTCTAAACTCTAGAATTTAGACCTCTAAATTTGCTCCTCCCCTTGGAATTCGTGACCAAAACTTCTGACTATGTTAAAGAGGTCGAACTCAGTGAGCTCTGTCTCATCTCTTCATTCAGAATTTTACTTTTTACAAATTCTGTATTAATAATATCTTCAATTGTAAAATTGGTAATTGAAATCTTCAAAGTCTCCCAAGACTCTAGCAAGGAGATAAGCAAGAAAAGGGAAAGCACTTCATTATTGAACTTTATGCTCATTCCTAATAATTGATCCACAATCCCTTGAAATTCATTCAAGAGATCTATCATAGAGGTGCCTTCTCAATATTTTATTGCACTAATTTTGTTAGGTAAAATAATTATTGTTACTGATTTTTTAGATATACAACTCCTCGAGATTCTTCTATAATGTCCGTGCAGAAGTCTCATTACAGATATAGTTCTACACATTATCTTCAACACATTGGTGAATAAAATTACATACTTGCATATTCTTAAACACCCATTCGTCCAATTTATTTTCGAGTTTTGTTGTGGTAAATAATGATAAACGCATTTTTGTGATAAACAAAAGATCTTTCATCTTGTTCTTCCATGTGTGGTAGTTGGAGCCATTTAGGCTAATCATCTTGCTTTTTTTTCCACTATTGATCTTTGATGAGAAATCCTTTGACATAGAATCAAACCTGGCTTTGATAGCATTTTTGGGAAAATTTTTGAATTATATCCCACAAGTAAAATAAACAAGGAAATAATACACAAAATTTTAACATGATTTACCCTTTAATTTAGGCTACGTATACAGGCTAAACTCTGAATAAATCTTCCACTAATGAATATAGCAAGTATAAAGAGTGAAAAATGACACAATAAAATAATGACACTCACACACAAGGTGTTTTCTAAATTTACTGTTCCTAAAATAATATCCTCACTATTTTGTCATTCACCCTTTTTAGGAAAACATTTCCTAAAAATACCCAAAAATACTTTCTCACAATTTCTAGAACACACAAATAACTCCTTTAACTCTCTCTTAAAACTCACCACATGTATCACATATACAATGCTAATATCTATGAAAGAGGGAGGAAGGGTCTATTTATAGAGCCTCCACAGCCACAGCCACATCTTGTAGTATGTAAGATGTATGTAAGATGTGATCGTCTACTGCCATAGCTTGCTTAATGTAAGGTGTGTACAGCTTACGAATGCAAGTTTTTTTTTAAAATAATGTTCTAAAAATGGTGGTACCGATTCCTTTCAAAAAATTTGAGATAAAGACAGAGACAAAAGAGTTGATATGATAGAGGTTTTATTATAGAAGATACAATATTTAAGATGGTCTTGTCCAAATGTTAAAGAAACATAAGGATTAATGGTCTAGGTCATTAACCTAAACAAACAACCTCATTTAGTCATGGGTTTTTGGTGGGTTTCAAATTCTTGAAGGATTTTAAGACCTATTAAAATTATAGTTAAGTTAGTTTGAGTTTGGTAAGAAGCTATTTGATTATAATTGAATAAGTAAGAGTTCACAGTTAACATATTATATAAAACTAGTTTATATATAGAAGAAATATGTAATCTTTAAGTGAGTTTTTTATTACGATAGGGAAATTAATCACTCTGGGCTCCCTAAGATGTAGGCAGACACAATTGATTGAACCTAATTAAAAATGTCTTATGATCTTTTTCTTTTATTATAATTTATTATTACCATTTATTCCTAAAAAATAGTATATGAGTATAATTGAGGCAATAATGACTTCACTTGTAGAATTTGAAATAAGGAAGTTAAATAGGATTGGGACTTTGGACTATGGTCACAAAGAGTGAAGGACTTGTTAATGTAGCAAGGCTTATTAAAACGGACGTAAAAGAATAAACTAAAAGATATGGATGAGTTCGATTAGGGGAGTTACAGGCATAAGAAGCTATAATCATTCCATTATGTTTGGCATACGAGGTTATGTACTACATAAACTGCATTTGCTATAGAGATATGGAAGAAGCTGGAGATTTGTACATGTGAAAACCTCTCAAAAATAAGTTTTATTTGAAGCAAAAATTATACAGGCTGACGATATAAGGGGGAATAAATTTGGACCAACATATCAATGTATTTAAATAAATAGTTAATGATCTAATAAAGCTCAAAGTTGCTATTGTAGATGAGGATCATGGAATGATTTTGCTTTGTTCTTTACCTTTTTCTTATAGACATCTAACGTTTACATTCAAATTGGGTAAAGAGAAAGTTGGTGCAGAGAATATTTTTGCTATGTTATTGTAGTAAAACCAATAGAGATTCAACACTGGTGAAAGATTTCGAGTTAAATGGTTGTATATGAGGGAAAACCAAAATTGTGGATGGAAATAAAGTAAGGATGACTCATGTAAGTGGAGTTCTAGATCTAAATCCAAGAGTATAACAATAATCCACTGCTATAAGTATGAGCAAACTATATATATCAAGAGGGGCTGTTTGAATGAAGAGTAGAAGGGAAAAATTTTAATGATTTGTTAAGGTCTACTAATATAGTCCATAGTAGGGATTCAAATTATAGCAATAGATACATGCCCTACATTTTAGTCAATTAAATTTAGGATTTATGGATTTTGGATACTAAGTGTTGACACCATATGACATCAAACAAGGATTAGTTTATGTTATATATGCCAAGCAACTTTGGGATTGTCTAATTGGGGAATGATAAAGCGTGAAAAATAGTCAAAATATGACATATCATGATTAAGATGTTGAGTACCATTGTTAGGATATTAGTAGTGTCCAATAAGTATCAAAAGTAAGGAAGAACATGACGTCTTTATGTACCTTACATGTGAATAATTTCGAATATAAAATTGATGGAGACAATATTAAGGTGGAAAAGAGTACAATAGCATATACGACTAGATCATCTCTATGAGTAAAGGATAAATCTTCATAATGGGAGCTTAATGGAAGGAAGTCAGATATTTAAAGATAGATTTCTACAAGTTTCAAACACTTGATAAAAATTTTAGTGCAACGTTGTTTAGGGAGTAATATATGCTTAACCAATTATATGAAAAGGACGTATCAAGGTCAGCAGTGAGTAGTAGTGGTTCTAAGGTGGTACAAGTAAAAGTAAAATAGCTTGAAACAAATACTAAAGCTGCTTAAAATTCTAGTTCGAGAAATATAACAATGTCAAAAGAGAGCATCAATATATAATATTCACATATAAAGCAAGATAGATCATCAAACAACCAAAAAGACATGGTTAGGAAGACCTCATTACATGTACTCTTTCCATCAGTGATAAAGATCCGGTTACCTTTCAGGGGATGTGAGATTTCACAAGGTCAAAGAATTGAGTACATATTAACAGAACTTACTGAAAAAGGTTCATATTTTGAAGAATGCAACTAACATATTAACAAAGTTGGTTACTGTAAAGAAGTTTAAGATGGCTTGGACTTCATTAATGTTTCGAGGTGCTAAACATGGTTACAACCAATCTATATATAAAGAGTATATTCTTTAAAGAGGAGATTATTGTGTATGACTCATATACATTGATGTGCAAACTTGAAGTTGTTTTTCAAGGGTGTTAGATGAACATATTATATTCGTTAAGGTAGAGATTATTATGTATGTTGCATATATATGGGTGACAATCTTGAAGTGTCTCAAAAAGAACACATTTATTTTTATAAGCGATATGTGATCTAGTTCTTAGGCTATACGATCACCTTACTTAAAAAGCAAGGCAAACAAACGTGTGAATGTGACTTCGGCATGTCGGGCACAGGAGAAATTTCGTATTTCACATCATTAGTAGGAAATCAGAAATGTAGCATTGTTATTACCGATGGACCCTCTTGCCTGCATGGACGTTCCTTCCTTCCTCCTTCCTGTTTCTGTCTTCTACTCCCTTAATAACAATAATTGTAATCACATGTCTGAAACTTTTGATCAGAAAGTTGGTTGCTTTTATCTTTTCTTGAGCTAGAAACTTGGAAGGACTCCAATCTGCATCCCCCTTTTAAAAAGGGCTCTCAGCATTTATATTATACTGTAGTATCGTGGACTACGGACGGAAAGGGGAGTTATGCACAATCAAGTAATCCTCAGAACTCCATCAGGGCAATGCACAGATAAGAATTTGTTCATTGAAATCTGAAACGTTACGTGTTTTGTTCTATATACCCTCCAGATTTCTTATGTATTTTGTCTACGACTGAAGAAACTGTAAATCGAAATTAGTTTTGTTGTTTCTGATGTTTTTGAGGTAAAAAGAGTGACAGAACTTGAAATTGACTGTCACTTACTGCGATTCCTACTGGAAAATTGTCAAAGAAAGAAGAAAAGAAGCATGAAACTTTGGCTTCAACTCAGAAAATTCCTCTTATACAGTAACATTGAACAGAAATAAAGATGAAGAAATGAACCGATGACAAACATGTCACCGTTATTGGAAACTTTAAGAACAAACTTGCTTAAGGATTGCCTTGTACTTGTATTGTATTGTAAGGACACATATTCTCACAGAAATACAGTCAGTAAGATACTAACACCTTTCTCAACAAGGTGCAGATTAAAAATTTTCTATTGCTTCTTTTTAAGTGACTTGTTAGATGACTTTTAAGCCTGGCATTTGCCCCTGACAATGGCATCAATCACTTCAATCTGTGCCAGTTGAGATTTGCTCCTTTTGATGACATTGTAACATCTCTTCACCATTTCCTGCAATTACCCAGTTTCATCATTTCCCTCTTAACAATTATTTTTCATATTCTAAACTGAAAATCTGACTATAGAGAGAAACATCCCCTGTTAAGTTGGGGTAAGAAAGGTTCAAAAGGCTGCAAACTAAAGGAAAGGTGTTTCAGAAAGTCCAAAGAAGCTGATATTTTAATTCAACCGGAGTCAATACGGATAGTATCTAATGGCACCACAATCTTCCTTCCAAAATTGATTTCTCAAGTTTCCTTTTCGGCAAAAACTACGAAATCCGTACGGAAAATGACAGTACTCATGTCATGAGAGTAGTGCCAAATCACTGTCATGGTTGTCTACATTTTTTTTATTATATTAGGTATTTTGGCTTAGTCAGACTAATCCTAAGCTCCTATGACCTCACCCCAAAAATTTAGAGGATGTAAATCTGGAACTTCAAGATCCCTCATGTTTCCACGTAACCTGTACACTTCTGCGTACAAGGGGTGGTTGTCCACATTTGGTTCAAAGGGAAATAACATGCACAAGAAAGCTTCATACTCTAAGAAGTTCTAACAAGAACAAGGAGGCCTAATTTGTGGAAGCGTTTACCAGTAGAGTTTATGTAGTTTTTCTAGATTCATGAGGCGTGGGTTTATAGCTATTACAGATTTATAGTACTTACTCTGTTTACCCTGTTGTCAAAACACCAGAAATTGGGGTCATCAATTGCTCGATTGGTCACCCATGTCACTACTGCAGCTGCTACCGTCGATGGCGCATATTCCAAGAAATTGGTAACTGATCAAAAACCTTGTATCAATCTTAAGTGTTGAACACCCAGAAAACAGAAACATAATGGGATAGAAATTACCACTGGCTATGCTGATAATGAGATGAGATGATCGGGTCAATACATAATCGAAGGTGTAGCTGTCGGGAACAAGATATGGAAGTTTGGCAATGAAATAATGCAGAAAATTGAACGGGGTTATGATGTGTAATCGCCAGTTCAGGCTGCTCATGATCAGAAGTTCCATTCTTTGTATTGTACTCGGGGTAAACAGGAATTTAGGTTCTAGGATTTGCAAGTCTAGCAGAAGTGGAACTCTCCTTTCCTCCATTTTTGTTGCTAGAGAAAGGCATGCTACTGCTAAAAGCTGCAGGATCCATCCCTTCTCTTGCTGGATAGAACATTAGTGAGCAAATCAGTGGCATTAAACCATAATGCTGTTTTATCAATGTATATTAAATGGTATTGCCTGCAATTATCAGTAAGATTAGTTACTGGATATGAAGACATTTTCATCGATGACTATATTGGCAGGTACGGGGTATGCACATGCAGGTTGCTATGCAAACCATTCTGTTTGATATCTACAAAATCCAGATTCACCTGGAGTTTATGACCATAGATCATTGATGGATAGAGAATATATGTTACCGGTAAAGTTTGAGACAAGAGAAAGCGATAGCGATCCAAATAGTTAACTGAAAGATATGCTGTTTCAGGCCTAAACTGGTAGTACGCATGCACCTGCAATTTTGAGAATACTCGAGTTAGAAGAACAATTAAAACACTTAAGAATATAGATGTACAAGTGCGGTAGCAACCTTCAACATCCAAGTCACTGCATCTTGACGAGCAATGTCGGCACCTGGAATCTCAAGAATGTGAGTCTCCAATTTGGGTTCGATCATTTGATCTTGCTCAGAGTTAAAGATTGAATCAATATGATCATCATCATCAATAAGAAAGTCTGAAGAATAAGGGCTATTGTTTTCACTAATGTCAGTATCTGAGCAGATGGAATCAATGGTTATTTCATTGCAGTACAAGTGAAGAAGAGCAGAACAGTCCGTTGAGTCAGACATTTCTAGTTGATACTTCTTCATTGGATGTAAGAATTTGGTTTTTATTGGGTTATATTTGACTGTATCTTGATGTTGACAGGAGAGAACAAAAAATAATAAAATTTGTAATGAAACTTCCTGGAAGAGCAACCAGCAATGTTCCAGCAATGCGGTAGGGTCAGTCCCAGGATGTCTGAACAACTTCTTCTTTCTTCTGGTCTGTCTTGTAGCCAACTACCTCCGTGCAAAGACCATAACGCAATTTCTGAGTTGTCTGATTCAACTATTCTACCTATCTCAGCCCGATGATATTTGTAATTCTTTCACTGAAATAAACTGAGCCTACAAATAAAGCAAAAATTTCCAGGAGAAGAAGCCATGGGAATGGGAGCATCACATTTCCATCTTATGCTAAACATGCCTGGTCTAGGAAGGACATGAGAAGTGTAGATATTGGTGAATGTCTTCTTTAGAAGAAGGCATGTCAGAGATGCTGTATGCTAATCCTGTTATATATTTTTGTCTAATGCTCATCTAATCATTGTCGTCTCTTCTGAAGCTCATCTAATCATTAATTAAGATGAAAACTAATTAGCCAAAAATTATAATCCATTTTCTTTCTAATATGTATAGTTAAATTTTATTTAATGTATTTTAAAAAAACTGATAATTTTGAATAATCAACTCTGAATAACACTTAATTATAATGATAATAAATCAAATTATTAAACTCAATTTAAAATTAAAATGAGATCGTATTAAATTGATTTGATTCAACATTGGCTCGACCGAGATGGGCCTGATTTGTCGATCATATACGTGACATCGGTACGTATGAATGCAATTTACATGTTGGGCTTGAAATATGTAACTGATTTTTTAGTGGGCTAGATAAAAAAGTCACTGGATCCAATTAAAGGTCCTTTGTATATGAAAAATATGAGCATCGCCACGAGTCCTGTTGTTTCTTTTGATGACAATGCTACAAGGAGCAATTCAGTGAAGTCTTCTGCATGTAATATTGCATTTCTTCCTCTCCAGAGAGCGCAGGTACAATATTTAAAGGAAATTTTGAAAAATTTACCATCCCACTTTAAGTTTATGGCTATATAAACAATGATTAAAAAATTTAAACAGTCCAATCCGTACTGTATAATTTTTCGGTCGATTTATTTTAATAATTTATATTGTTAAAAATCGATTAAGCTATTAATTAATTGGTCAATTTTTATAAATTTATAAATCTTTATAAAC
>JANKYF010000224.1:57889478-57900099 GCA_029829435.1 Erythroxylum hondense | reverse complement strand
TTCAAGAGACCCAAAATAACTCAAGCTCACAGAAAAGAGAAACAAAAAAATATATAAAAAAGTTTTTTTTTTCTTCTCACTATTCTTCTCTCTCCTCTCTTCTGGAGATTTTTCTCTCTCACTAAACAACACTCTCTTCTCACCGAAATCTCAAGCTCTCCTTGTGCTCTCCTCCTCCTTCATTTGCTTCCCTTTTATAGAGATCTTCATGGGGTTGAAAGCCTCCAAGCCTCCATTGTTGAGCCACCATGTGAAAGCCTCCAAGCCTCCATTGTTGAGCCACCATTTTTTATCACCTAAAGTAGCTTCCATTTATGACTTTGCAAGCTTCCATTTATGACTTTGTTTGAGCCAATATTCAACATAAATATGTTGTATCATTTTATAATTGAATCAATTGGAAAAAACCCTTCTTTAATATTTTAATTTAACTTTCAAATATGATTGTATTGTGAAATTTAATTTACCATTATCTTGAAAATTGGTTTAAAACATAGTTTAACTTTAATAATTTGCACATTTTATGCTCATGGCCCTTTTAAAAGAAATTTATTGATTATTCCATATAGATTTTTTCATTTAATTCTCTATTAAGAATGCACTATTTACATCCGTATGATATTATTCAAGATCCATTTCAACCAATAAAACTAGAATTAATAGACTTAAATAAACCTCATAACAGTTAGAAAAGTCTTTCCATAATTAATTCTATCGGATTATGTATTTCCTTTTGTCTCTTAACATTCTTTTACATTGTTACTATCAGCATTTCACTTAATTTTGACAATTCAATTTTTCTTAATAGTTTTACTTCCTTAAGAAAAATCAACCAAGTCTCAGATGTAGTTCAAGTTGATTGAATTTAATTCTCTCCATATGGATAAAGTTTGGATACTCTTGGATGCCTTTGTGATTGTTACTTGAGATATCATGGGCTTTAGTGAGTCGATTGTTTTGACTAGGAAATTGTCCTGGGAGATGTGGTCCAGTGGCCACATGAACACTGACTTGGAACACAACTGTTAAGATATATGTTATGATATCTTATTATGTAATTTTGGACATTATTTAAAATTAGACTTAGTCAGACTTATTTGTGATTCTTTCAAGATAAGCTTGATTAGGTTTAAAATTCTAATCAATATGGGATTTAATGTATATCTTGGGTAATGGCTATCTAAGGTAACAATATCTTTAGAGATTTGTTTTGAATATTTGTAGTATCTTTGGCTGTATTTCACGTGATGTGTGGGTTGAAGTAGTTTCGTTTTATGTGAGGAAAGATAGGCATATGGTGACTTGGCAGCTGGGATTTTTGTGCTATCTTAGATGATATTTTGCAACTGATTTTGTAGGGATATTATGCTTATGTGTTGCCGAATTTTCTATCAAGGATAACGTGATTTTGGGGCCTGAAAATTTGTTGATTGTGTGTGACTTTATGTTGTGTTCTCTATTGCTTTTGAATGACCATTGAGAGCTTCTTTAGTGTCTAGTGTGTTAATTTTGGCAGCTAGTCTTTTTTTAATGGTTTTTACATGATTTTATTAGGCTGTTCATTGTCAATGGAGTGTTGATTTTATGGCGGTTGTTTGTGATCTGTGATGTGGGAAAACTTCAGAAGCTTTCGTGATCTTTGCAGCTGCGTTTCTTTGTCAAATGTGTGATTTTTTAGGGCTAGGTATTCTTCAAATTTCTAACAACAATTGAGGGTTATCTTGGTAGTTGAGTGTGTGTGATTTGGCAGCTAGATTTCTAGGAGAGTTTGAGTGATCTTTTTAAGTTGATTTTTTTTATGATTTTTCCAAATTAGGGTGTTGTGTTTTCTATCCATCGTGAGGGCATATTTGGGCTGTTGACGATAGTGGTTTTTAGGTGAAAAAATTCCAACAACCTTGATATTTTTACATCTCTTCGTGTAAGACATTTCGGTGATGAAACGTTTGTTGATTTGAGACATTTTGTGATTGCTATGCGTGGGATGCTCCAGTGATGATATTGAAGCTTCACAGCAGATCTTTCAATGGACAACTCCCCATTCTTTCATCGACGAAGCTACATGATTAGGGATGTTGTTTTCTTTCTCAAGTGTCTTTGTTTGTGTTCTTTATTATTTCATCACTTGAGATGTTTTATTATCATCTTTATTATCAAACATTGTTAAGAAAATCCTTTGTTAAGGTTAGCATGAGGTGGTCGTGTTATTAGGTATGAATTACTTTCACGGGTTGTAAGAATGAGGGATAGTGTCAAGGGTAGGGTAAGTCAGCTCTATAACGCCTTAAATAAAACTATTATTGTTCTTTGGTGAAAAAGATTAAGCTGGGTTAGGGCCCCATAGATGTAGACAAGTGTGCCTAATTGCGTTATCAAATCTTGAGTGTTGATTTATTTATTTCAAGTTTAATTTTTCTATTTGGTTTATGCTAGAAAATTTATAAATTGATGATATAATTGCTTTACATCAATCAACCACAGTTACAGTTCAAAGCAATTGTGACAGAACCAAATTTTTTGCGAAACTATATCCTTTCGGATTTTACAATTGGTATCAAAGCGGGTCAATCAAGTTAGTACGAATCTGTATTCCACAATTATGACTATAAGCGAAGGGGCATCAATTATCAGGTCACCATTGTTAAATGGTTCAAATTATCCTACGTGGAAATCACGAATGAGAGTAATCATTCAGGCATAAAGAACAAAAGCATGGAACTCAATTTTAACTGACTGGACATATCTAGTGATGACTGATGAAAAGGGAGAAGCAATGCTTAAAGATTCATATGAGTGGACAAGGGCTGAAAAAGAGAGAACGTTTGGAAATTCTCAAGCCTTGCACGCCATCTTCAGTGAAATTCATGAAGGTCGCTTTGCTATGATATTAACCTGTGAATCAGTGAAAGAAACGTGGACACTTTGCAAACTATACATGAGGGATCGAAATATGTGATAGTTTTGAAACTTCAAATGTTAGCTGCTAGATTCGAAGAGTTTAAGATGCATGAAAGTGAAACTAATAGAGACTTCCATGAGACACTAGGTGATATAGCAAATTAAGCACATCAACTTAGAAAGAAGTTTTCAAATCTGAAACTTATTAAGAAGATAATGAGATCACAGTTTCCAAGATTTATATCAAAAATTGCAACCATCGAAGAAGCTCATGATATTAATGAATTATATTTGGATAAGGTAATTGAGATTCTTATCAACTTTGAGATGAAAATTGAGGGATAAACGAAAGAAAAACAAAGGATTGGCATTGCAAACCGAGATTGATAAAGTCATAAATGACTTAGAAGATAAATTTGATGAGAATGAGGATATGGAGTTATTGACAAGAAATTTCAACAAGTGGTTAAAGAAAGTGAAGAAGGATAGATCCAATTTTAGGTAAAAGGGTGGGAGTTCATCAAATAATAACTTCAAACAACAAGCTAAAACTTAAAATGATGAAAGAAAAGTGAAGAAAATTCAATATCATGAATGTCAAAACTTTGAATATGTGCAAACAGAATATGCTAACACTTTAAAGAGGAGAAAAGGAAAGTTTCAGAAGAGCACTTGGAGTGAGGATGAATCCGAAAGAGTGTATGGTAGTGAAGAGGAATTTGTGAGTAATGTTGCGTTGGTTGCTTTATATAGCAAAAGTTCAATTGCTTGCTTAATAACAACTAAAAAGGAAGAAATTGACGATAAAACCATGGATAAATCAGTCCAAAATTTTAGAAAAATGTAGATGAATCAGTCTAAAGTTTAATTTTAGATTATGACCGTGATGACCGTGGTTCAAAGGAAAAAAGTGAGGATATTTATAAAGCCTATGAGTTCATGTATACAAAATGGGTGCAAACATGTAAGAAGAATGAGAAGTTGAAGGAGGAAAACTCCACCATAAAGAACATTATTCAAGATCTAGAGAAGTAGTTGTTATTTACAATAGATGAGCTAAATGAAACAAAGTCGAAGTTGGTCAGTACAGAAAAGAGAATAAGAATGTTAAATGGAATTACTAAAAAGCTAGAAAAATTGTTGAAAATTGGTTAGATTAAAGGAGACTTTCAAGGCATTGGTTATGAAGGTGAATGTTCTAAGTCGAATGGTGACAAAATTGTGCAGCCAAATATATCCAAGGAGAAACTTTGAGGAAGAAACGAAAATTGATACCTACCTGTCACTTTTGTGGGGTAATCGGGCATATAAGGCTGAATTATTACAAGTTGTTACAAATGATGTTTCAAAGGGATCAAAACTGAAAAACTATACACTTTCCATTAAATTTTCAATAGCATCCCACATTACCAAAACATATTTGGGTTAGAAAGGGTCAATTACAAGCACAAAGATGTAGTGAAGGAAAAATAAAAAAAATTGACCATATTTACAGTTAGTTACAGCGGTTAAAGAAACTTATCGGACAAAAGATCTATTAGTTGTTTCTGAGGGAGAAACAAACCAGACATCTGATGACAAAGTTAATATAACGAGGAATAAGCCTAGCTTTGAATTTCCTCAAGGAGCATTAGGACTACATGCTTTACATTTTGAAGTATATTAATGTTGTTTATTAAAAAAAACAAAAAAAGGTTTGAAGGAGTTATCGTCTAGACTTTTTGAGTTTTTAATTTATGGGTTTTCTAAGGTTGGTGTGTGTCTGGCTTTTCCTTGTTAAATAATATATTTGATGTGAGAATGAGACTCTGCTTGATGATTTGAGAATTCTACTTTTGGATTTTGATTTATGGAATATGTCAAGAATATGTTGATTCTTGATTGGAGACCTGTAATAAGGTTCAGATTTTCTATGATTTGGGTTTCTCAAGTTTATCTTGATGTCTCTCTATATCGTGGCTTGTATGAATTTGGGCTATTTCCGTTCATATGGTTTATGTGAGGAGGAGATTGATTAAGTTTGATTATGATTCGTTGAATACATTTTTGGGGTTTATGAATTTAATTAGTCGTATACAAATGACTTTGACGTGAGTAATGATATGTCAGCTAGTATTTTGACTGACATATCATTGTCATCTTAATATGATGATTCTTCCGCTACACTTATTTCTGATTTTTATGTTTCTTTATTCATAAAAATTGATCGCATTAAAAACATTCTTCAATTTTGCGTTGCTTTGTCCAAAATGAGAGATATCATATTGTTTTGGTAATTGTTCTATTCAAGTGGAGATTTCAAGATATATGTGTGACTATTCGACTTACTTTTTGACATCTTTTTATCTCAATGGGAAAAATCTAGATGATTGGATAATTGTTTATCTGGAATTATTATTTCTTTGAATATTTCTTGAACTTAACGAACTTGATGTTATTTGGAACTCGATGTTTGATTAAGAAGGAGTTCCTATATGTTATGTTGATTTGATGTTATGTGTTCAATTATCTTCATAAGGGATAGTTTCGATATATGACAAATAATATCAAAAAGGGAGAGATTGTTAAGATATATGTTATAATATCTTATTATGTAATTTTGGACATTATTTGAGATTGGACTTAGTTGGACTTATGTGAGATTCTTTCAAGATAAGGTTGATTAGGTTTAAAATTCTAATCAAGATGAGATTTAATGTATAGCCTATTTTGGAGATAATGGTTATTTAAGGTAACAATATCTTTAGAGATTTGTTTTGAATATTTGTAGTTGTCTTTGTCTATGTTTCACGTGATGTGTGAGCTGAAGTAGAGTCATTTTTATGTGGAAGAATGATAGACATATGGTGACCTGGCAGTTAGGATTTTTATGCTATCTTGGATGATATTTTGCAGCTGATTTTGTGGGGATATTATCCTTATGTGTTTCTGAATTTTCTGTCAAGAATAACATAATTTTGGGGGCTAAAAAAGTGTTGATTGTGTGTGACTTTGTGTTGTGTTCTCTGGTATTTTTTGAATAACCATTGAGAGCTTCTTTGGTGTCTAGTGTGTGGATTTTGGTAACTGATTTTTCTATGATGTTTGCATGATTTTGCTGGGTTGTTTATTGTTAGTGGAGTGTTGATTTTGTGGTTGTGTTTGTGATCTGTGATATACGGAAACTCCATAAGCTTTTATGATCTTTGTAGCTGCATTTGTATGTCAAATGTGTGACTTTCTGTGGTGGGGTATTCTTTAATCTTCTAACGATAATTGAGGGACGTCTTGATGGTTGAGTGTGTAATTTGGCAGCTGAATTTTTGGGAGAGTTTGAGTGATATTTGCAATTTGATTTTCGGTGATTTTTTCAAATTTGGATGTTATGTTTTCTATCCATCGTGAGAAAATTTTTGGGATGTTGACGATAGTAGTTTTTGGGTGAAAAACTTCTAACAGCCTTGATGTTTTTATAGCTCTTCGTATATGACGTTTCGGTGATGAAACATTTGTTAATTTAAGACATTTTGTGACTGTTGTGTGTGGGATGCTCCAATGATGATATTGACGCTTCACAATAGATGCTTCGATTGACACTTCCTATTCTTTCGTTGACGAAGCTATATTGCTAGGAAAGTTGTTTTATTTCTTAAGTGTCTTTATTTAGATTTTTTATTATTTCAATCACTTGAGTTGTTTTATTATCATCTTTATTATTTACATTGTTGATAAAATCTTCTGTTGAGGTTAGCAAGAGGTGATCGTGTAACTAGATGTGAATTACTTTCATAGGTTGTGAAGACGAAGAATAGTATCAAGGATAGGATGAGTTGGCTCTATAATACCTTGAGTAAAACTATTGTTATTTTTTAGTGAAACTGATTAAGCTAAGTGAGGACCCCATAAATATAGATAAGGTGTGTCAAACTGCGTTACTAAATATCGAGTGTTGATTTGTTTGTTTCGCATTTAATTTTTCTGTTTTCGTTTGTACTAGAAAATTTATAAATTGCTGATACAATTGCTTTACATCAAACAACTATAGATACATTTCAACACAACTGCGACATAACCATAATTTTTGCGAAACTATATCCTTTCGAATTTTCAACAGCAATATGTACAGAGGAGGAACGTACTGTCATCCATCATTAAGCACCATTGGAGTTAACTGCGAAGCAAAACAAAATTGCTCCACTATGCCAGACTGGATTATCCTAGGACCCTTATGGAGGCATGAGGAAATGTGGAGCATCTGACAGCATTTGGCCACGAAACTCATACCCTATCTCTCCACGTTCACCCCAAAACAAACGTCTGTAAATTCATGATGATGGATTGGATCCTACAGCCACCATTCAAGGGAGCAAATATCAGCATTCACATGAATTGATGAAAACAATGGCCATATGGGACCTTCAGTGCCAACTTTGAGAAAGCATGGTCTCTGGTGACGTGCTTTTCTTAGCAGCTTAATAACGTTACAAACTCCCCCAACTTTAAAAAGAATTGTTTGCTAATATTGATAACACGTTAAAATTTATAAGTATCACTTGAATTGAATTGGTCGCTAACTCATCAAATAATCTAAGTAGAACACTTTAATGTACTTTCCAAAGAAGCAAGATATCAGCAAACACTGTACTCGCGAACAGGAAAAGGAAACTTCCCACTCACTATCAACATTCCAAGCAAATCTGATCACATTTCAACTTTATTCACTTTTTTAATGGCCCAAAAACAGCACGAGTATGTCAAATCAAACAAAAACAATTCTTCTTTCCTCATGGCTTTCAGCCTTTTGAAAGACGTAGGAAGCATCCCAAGTCCCCATCAAAAGGTAGGGAAAGATTTAACTGATATTCATAATTCTCTTCTCAACATACATCAAAAACTGATAAAGAGGGAGAAAAGGATCAAACAAACTAAAAAAGGTGTTGGTGACCAAGGACTCATGAAAATGCAAACGATACAAAGAATGCTTATCAAACAGTCTTCAATGGCCTTCTGACACTCTCCAAGTCTCTCTTCCACCTTATTTGGCTTTCGGACTTGAATCAGCTTCTTACATCTTAAAGTATGTTAAAAACGAGTACTTTATACACATATCTTCCCTTTCCTATATCATTTTTTTGAGCTGTCAAATAATCAATGGAAAATTGAACTCCATCCTCTACTGCAAGCCACACCACCAAGTGGTACATAACACTCACTTGCCTATAAAACCAACCGTTTGAGGATAATGACAAGCTGCTCTCTGGGAAATGCTCTTCTTGTAAGTTGTAACCCAATAATGAATCCAATTACTCCTTAAAAGGGTATCCATTAAACTCCCCATCACCGACAAATTTTGCTTGCAGGAGAATTTAGGTCCCAGTCGTCAAATGCCAATCTTCTTTTGATGCCAGCTCCAAAGGTGAGCGCAGAGTTC
This sequence comes from Erythroxylum hondense, assembly GCA_029829435.1. Taxonomy (NCBI): domain Eukaryota; kingdom Viridiplantae; phylum Streptophyta; class Magnoliopsida; order Malpighiales; family Erythroxylaceae; genus Erythroxylum; species Erythroxylum hondense. Next base: position 57,891,791 of record JANKYF010000224.1, on the reverse strand, counting down.
TCTTTAACGTCCACTGAGCTTGAAAGAATTGATGATGAGGTGGAAGAAATCACAAGTTTGGGAGTCTTCAGCTTTTCCATTTGCAGACACTGCATTGCAAGAAAACAGTAGAATATGTGTTCCTGTTGTCGGAAAAAGAGATGACAATAAATGCTGTGTTAGTTGAAAAAAGATCGTATGTTTAATACTGGCATATGAAATTAAAAATTTGGGCCTTAATCAGAACAAATTTACATTTTCTTGCGAATCCCAGAGTGAAATCAGGCTCATCTTCAGCTCCACGTCTTTTCTTGTGAACTGGCTATTAGATGCAGCTAATACTGCTGCAGCTGCGACAACAGACGGTCGATGATCCAATGAATTGATATCTGAGAAGAAAAGGAGGTCCAAGTCCAGCTTAGCAAACAAACACTCCATAGATACAGAGATCAAATTGGATTAGGAGTGCTCGATTTGAAAGATTCACCTTTCACCATTGCCACGATGAGCTCTGCAGCTCTAGAGACGAGTTCTTTAGTTATACATTCACCACAGATTTTGTTAAAGAAGTAAGGTAGATAGAGGAAAGGAGTGGTTGACGCCATTTTCCACTCCAAAGTAGTTAATACCAATAACTCCATTCTCTGAATCACCTCATTCTCAAAGCAATAATCTTTAACTGTGAACTCTGATAAGGATGGAACTGTACACTCCGCCATCTTCGCTGCTATTGACAAACACGCCACGGACAACAATCGAACAGCCCACAAATTCCCCTCCTGAAACCTACACCAACTCATTACCATTGCCATAGCTAAAAATGAAAACCATTAGGACAAGACAGGATTTGTTATTTACATCAATCGATCTCTTCGAAAGAAACCGGTCCAAGTAAGTCACAGAAAGGTAAGCTGTAAGCAATTGCAATCCAAAAACTGCCCTAGTCTGTAAGCAAAAGGGAACCAAGGATTTAGAACTCAATCTTGAAAGCAAGCACGAGAAAATCAAATCACAGCAAACATGAAACATGGGAAAGTTCAAAAGGCAGAAACTCTTCACGAACATGGAAAATCCACTCAATGGAATTCAAGCGAGCAGATTTCAACCATCCACTGCTGGTTCTTGAGCAACGATCAGAGGGAACACAACATTCAAATCCAAACGTGGTCTCTTTCTGAATTAGTTTCTCTATGTACTCTATGTCATCACTACCTAAAACAATACAATCATCTTGGCCGTCAAAGGTACAAGTATCGCCATTTCCTTTCTCACTGAACCAAGAAGCTTCATTTTCCTCGCACAACAGACCAGACACACACCCGATACTGTCAAAGTATCCCATTTTTGCTAGGATAACCTCAAGAGCTAAAAATGGAACATGGGTTTTTGTAATGATTAAACTGCCAAATCCACGGTGCCCAGATTGATAAAATCTAGAGAAAGAGGACGTTAAGATAGAAAGATGAAGAGCAGTTTAAAGGTGAGTGAGGAAGTGGAGTGTAGCGGTTTTGGTGCCGCCAAATTTAGCGGAAGAGATATAAAAGTGGCGCTGTTAAGCGCTTACTTCCAGCTTATGTACATACGTAATTGTAACCGAAGGTACCACGTAGTAGTAACATACGGTCTGGTCTTACACATAGCCTCAAACCGGGTCCGAGTTCCAAATGTTAGGGAGATTCTGTCATTTCTTGTACACTCCTTCGAAGTACTAGTGTTTAAATAGTTCAAATATTAGAGATGATGAATTGTTATTTAGCGAAAGGATTGGTCTTTCGCATAGGACAAATATGTGCTATAACTAAGTCATCAACTCGAGTTTGTTCTCAAAGGCTTAAATTAAGAAAAGCACAGTGACTTATTACGTAAGTTGAGTTGCATGATCAAAATTAGATAGAATATAAAGAAATATATTATGAAATAACAGCATTGTGATTAGAAATCATGTAATTATTTTCCCAACAAACCGTCATGTTCTACAAGTTAAGAAATCGACATTAGATAAGTAGTAGTGATTTTGCTGAGATTTCGATTATCTCCAAGTCTAGATTTTAAAATTTCATAAAGATTATATGAATTTCTAATTGGTTGGATTAGATTTAAAGTGATTAAATAGGATTCAACATTTTTAAATCTTATGCAAATAATATTTAAGCACGTATATTTATTAATCATCATATGTTGTTATTATATGTGCATTTTTTTTAAAAATACAATATTAAAATAAAACAAATATATAAAATTTTTGAAAGTGTCTAGTAAACAGCTGATAAGCTACTTTTTAATTTATTGACTAAAAATTAACTTTTTAACTATCTTAAAAAGTTTTGATGTATT
>JANKYF010000224.1:57790537-57800962 GCA_029829435.1 Erythroxylum hondense | reverse complement strand
TTACGGCTGGTCAAATTTATTATTATCACAATTTATTATAATTATATTTGTATTATCTTTAATTTTTATAATTACTCGCAACTAGAATATATTATCAGTAATCTACAATTTTAGAATCACGGAAGTAAGTCACTATTTTTGTATGCATAGCTAAAAAGAAAAAGAAAAAGAAAAAGAAAGGGGAGGAGACATAATGAGTTTGAACTTGAAACTATGGCTCTAAATTTTGGCAACGGGTGATGAAAAACCACCACCTTTTTAGAGGGTGTTCCATACCAATATCAATCACAACATTACATTAAAGTTGAAAGCATGATTTGACAAATATATAAAATGGTGAGAATTAGGGCATTGGAGGAACTATGATGAAGAAGTTTTAAGATATTGCAACTCCGGAGAGGCACTAGGGGGTCCATAATAAAAGGAGAGACTGGTTGATACATATATATATATATATATATGTTTATTTTCTCAAAACTCTGGCCACCTTATAGACTATGGGGAGGAATAATTTGACTAGCTTAATCTTAGGCCAATCTCCACTATGAAATTAAAAAGAGAAAACAGGTAGAATATGAAGACCAAAGACATCAATCTTGCTCAAAGTCTCATTATTTTTACTTTAATTTTATATTTCAACCATACAAAGAATTGAGTGTCTTATAAATCTCGTTGGAACTGGAAGCGAATTCACCATTGTATGACTGACTAGCGATTATGACTTATTTATTATTAACCAATTCATTAGTAGAAATTGTTGCAAGTATTATTTTCCATGTTGTTCAAATCCTTTTAAGAGTTTTTATACTTTATCATGTATCAAAAATTGTTAAAGAAAAACTGGGATAAAGATGAGATTTTCACTTGTAATTTTATTCATTTAAAACAATATTTCTATTAATCTAAATTACTAAAAATATCAACGATTAAAAAACTAAAGTGATTCATCCAGTTTAATTGTAAAAGCCTTAAACTGACCAACTTTTTTGTTCAATTTTTAATTTTCTAGTTAGATTTATTTTAATAATTATTATTATTAAAATTCAATCAGTTTATTAATTAATTAATCATTTAATTTTCTAAACTAATTAATTTTTATAAACCAAAATAAACTAATTAATTTTTATTTAATAGTCTTATTTTTCAATTAATTTTTCTATAGATACACCCTCCTTCAGTCATATTTTAAATTATTTAATTTTATTCAATTTTTAACAGATTCTATAAAGATCTAATAAACTTCCAGTCTGATTTTCAAAATATTGAAAATAACTAGTAATTAATGTTAGACTATTTAATATTTCATGTAACTTATAGGTTTGAATCATATAAAAGTATCCAAGATAATGATTATTGGGTATTAACGATAGAACTCAAATAAATCCAAGACCCTTTCCCTCTCTCCTTCATGCCTGAATCAACATGATAGTTGGTAAGTTTTAGAAACAAAAGCTTATGTATATTATCTGAGTCATTCTGAACCATTGAAGAAACATATTAAAGAAAGAAAGGAAGAGAGGGAATAAACTTGTATCAAGAACATCAACATCTTATAAAATAATCACGGATACAGGTACGATGTAAATAATTGTCGATCCATAAATGTCTACCAATTAAGTGAGAAAACAAAGAATTTTTTGAGAACCATTTCAATGTGTTTTTTTGTTGTACTTTAAAAGAGATTTATGGTCTTAAAATTGCTTAATAATAAAGACAAAAGACTAAAATTTTTGTTATCATATCGATCGTTTTAAATTTGTTTATTAATGGAAATTATTTTCTAATTGATTAATAAAATAGTACAAATATTTTCAAATAATTAAAATGGCGTGTGTATGATAGAAGAAGCACTTACAAAGTGGAAGGATGATGCCTTTGAAAGTTTGCATATTTGTTTCAGCACGAGAGAATTTGTTTGGCTTTGTCTTGGTGTTGTTTCAATGTATAAATAATTATGATCCCCACGTCCTACATTAGATAGCTTAACGATACATAGGTGCATGATAGTGAACGTGTACTCCTGATAGATCTCTTGTCCAATATTATCATGTCTTATTGTGTTTAATGAATTTCAGTTATTTATTTATGTAGATCTCATGTAGGTCCCGTGTGAATTTCACGTGGGTCTCGTAAAATAAATGACTGAGATTTTATGAGATAAAATAAGACAAAGTAATATTGGACAGAAGATTTTGAGTGGTACTGAGTCTAAATCTCCTGTCCAAAATTATCCTGTCTTATTGTGTCTAATGAATTTCAGCCATTTATTTATGTGGGTCTCATGTAGGTCCCGCGTGAATCTCACGTGAGTTTCGTAAAATAAATGACTGAGATTTCATGAGATAAAATAAGACAGAGTAATATTAGACAGAAAATTTTAAGCGGTACTGCCAGAGCCTATCAAGGAGTCAAAAGGATTATGATATTAATATGTGGAGGCGGAGATTCGGAATGCAATCAAAATGGAGGAAACTGAACCACAGGCGATGGACAGCTATATACTTTGATAGTACGTAAGAAGAAACCGAATGCATTCAATTCTTTGCAACCGAATGGGCATGTAAGATTTGACACTAACCATTGTAACGTAGGGGGGCTTTGAATCTGGAGCTATAGGTCAGAACTTACGAAACTAGTTGTTTCATTTAGATCAGGGACGACAATAAAAGAAAAAGCAGCTCTGTTCGTTACTTGTTATCTGATTAACCAAATCTATAGTCTGTGAATTCTCATGAATGGACCAGTGAAAAGGGTATCGTTACTTTGTTTCTTTTGATTATACACTCTAGACTTCATATGTGAAGTGGATGACTATTTATTGAATGCTCATATATAGAATTCTAAAAGCAAGATGCATATAATTGTCAGATGAACTGGAATTAGGCAACTGAACTAACTCCTGAGTCATGTTACGAGGCCTATGTTGTTCTCTCTTTCAGTTCGTAGTTTATGTTGGGCCTCGACGAGCTTGTCAGTCCAATTTACAACTTGTTGTCACCCTCACCATCGGTTCCTCACTATTAACCCTTCTTTCCTGAGGGGCTTCAACAGGCAGACGATACTGTATCATGAAGATGAAGCTCATTTTCATGAGTAATTATGTATGAATCACCAATGGACCAGCCTGCAAGAGTAAAAGATAACGAGTGAAATGGCCTGAAATGGACATACTCACTTAGAATGAATGGAAGTAAAGCAGCAGTATGAAAAAGCCATGAATGAGCTAAATATGAAGCATACTAGGAAGGTCTACGAGATGAATAAGCACATCGAAACCTTTAATACTAAAGTTTGGAGTCCGATTACATACTACGAGAAGCTGGAGCTAAATGTTCAAAAGCAAAAGAGTATAAGATAGACGTATATTGCGAATTTTAAACAAGTTTTCATACTTAAGAAATATATCAAACTATAAGTTGGCCAAATCCAAATACTTAAATCTAGGGATCAATGATTTGAGTGTTAGTTTGAACTCGATCTAGTTTAAAATCACCAAATTAGATTTGATTTAATCAAATTTTCACTTGAATTTAAAGATTAAATTTTTAGAATGTACTTTGGCAGAGACGGGCCAAATCTAGCTTAACTCGTTACCATCTTTAAACATAAGCAACTTATTCGCTTTAGAGTCTGACCTTGAATTTGAGACCGAAAAAGAAGAATATGTAACTATATTGAAGAACTTAGGTGAATGTTTTAAGGACAACACAACAGATTGTCAAAGATCCAATCTTTCTTATGTGACTACTTTAGTGATTATATTGTTTTGGCATTATTTTTGTGTTATAAATTTGTTATTATTTTTGGATTTGTGGATATTTACTTGGAGTGTTTACCCTAATTTCTTTAGAAAATACATCCCTTTATTTTGCTCATTATTTGCATACACCTTGTAGATGTTTAGATACATTGTAATCTGCACAGAATGTTCTGTCGTGGTAAAATGCTTGGTATTTGTAAAAAAAGATCCTCTTCTCCTTTGGGATTCTTGTACTTCAAACACTGATACCATGCAGAGGGCACTATTTGTACTGCTGCAGCTCCCAAAATAACATACATTGGTTGAAGTGATGTAAAATGTAGCATAAGTCATCGAATCTTTGATAATGACTGGAAGTTAACGAGCTAGGTCTGATTTGAGCAAACTTCGGTCAGGTTTAAGTTTCACAATCTGACACAACCTGAAGCCTCATTTATATATCAATCAACCCTAAGCTAAGTTGTTCTTTCATCTTTCTCCTCCTTTTTTTTCTCTTTTACAAATTTGTGCAATCGACGATATTATAGAGGAGGATAAAGTTTCAGGTAGAGAACTTCTTCAACTCATCCTCAAATGCCAAGTTAGGATCTTCGAAATTTGCATCCTTCAAATCTCAGTTCCTTGAGGTCACCAGTACTCTTTTTAAGGTGAGTTTTAACTCTACTAAAATTATCCCATAAATGCCAACTTTTCCCTAAATTCTAAAATGCTCCATCCTCCTTGATTCTCGGAGACAAGCTGCAATAATTCTAGTGCAAGAATGTTGGAGTATGAATGGGGAAACCCCACCCATATACTGCTATGTTATCAAGAAAAGAAGCCCATTGTAGTTTTTGATAGTTAAAGGTAGAAAGTTTTGATTTTTGGCGATGGAAAGAGGTCAAAAGTCCGATAACATAGCCAGGCCTGTGGGCTTCAGATTAGGCCTAGACATCCTCGTACCCATTCAAACATAACCTATTGTCAACCCTATCATGTGGATATCAACCCGAAGCATTGAAATTTTCTAATAGTTTTTCATATCAAAGTATGGTGGGGCTGAATGTTTGTTTCGTGGTGGACTTAGAGATGGCAATAAGCTAGGCTTAAGGGTGTGCAACCAGGCTTGAGACTATCCAAACCCGACTTGCCCAACATTTTTTAAAATTAAAAATACAAAACGATGTAACCTGTACGAATATGACAGCTAAGCAAAATAGAACAGGTGATTGTTAGGAATTAATCAACTGGATCGGGAACACCTGACCCAGTAGACCCAGGCTCATGAACACGGAGGAAGAAAAAACAAGCTAATCGAAGGAAAAAGAGTAAACCTCAGGGGGAAACTCTGTTTCAATGTGTAGCGATACTGTTGGTAATGATTTTTAAGTGATTAGTGCAGATTCACGAGGCTTTGATCCCCTCTTGAGGTAAAAAGTTTAAAAATGAAACAATTTAGCACCAAATCATCAACTATTCTAAACGTGAACTCATCATCATCATTATCATCCACATATCCAATTTAAAGTTCCGCAATAAAATAAAATCCGCACAAATCTGATAATACACAACCTTACTCCTACATAATAGAGAGAACATTTCTGATAAACTCACATATAAACGTGACAATAAATGAGTTATAATCATAGGATGTGTATTTACCCAAATAAGGACTCATAAAAATGAACCATTCAATGATTTCTTTTCTAAAGAAACATGACGGATTATAAAGCTTTAGAACTGTCAAAACTGGACTGCGGAAACCACATTTCAGGAGGACATCGACAAGATTACTGTCTAGATATCATGGAAGGAACTATGAATGTCTTCTTTGGAGTAACAATGTCAAGTTAGAGCCAAAGAAATCATTGATTCAATTACCTTCCAAGAGTACATTTGATACTCAAATCATACAACAGAAAAATGAAAAGTATGAAAAAATTGCACATAAAAAATGACTGCTCAGTAACAACAGAAACATGGACCCCGAATGGAAGCTCTCTGCCACAATGACAAGATCGGTCAGATTACAAATGAAGGCCCGAAACAAGAACAGAAAGATGCCCGTTGACGGCATCAAATTAGGTGCAAGTTCTGCTGCTTTCTGTATTTCTAATTGGATAGAAGAAAGGATGGGCCTGCAAGACACAGAGATCATAGATCAATCATTTGCAACACAACCTAACAGCATAAATTTACAAGAACAATTAATGATCAGTTTTCTGTTTCTTTTCATGTGCATAACGATTCCCGAATACATTCTCTCTTCAAAAGATGGAAAAATAAGGAAACCTAAGAGGTCGTCACTAAGTAGCGGCATATATTCAAACAAGAATCTCTGCAGTCAAAATATTTTTTGTTGATAGTTGCAAAGGGGAATTTACCATTGCTTCTTTTGCAGTGGGTCTTTCCTGGTGATCATACCGCAGCAACTTGTCAAGGAAGTCAACAGCCTTCAAGGGCAAAATATAAATATAAATTAAGTGGGGTGCAAAAATAAAAATATAAATTCTCCTTGTAATTGATTTTCTACCTCAGGAGCTGCCAAATGTTGGTTATCCACATTAATGAACTTTGTCCATGGTTTCCTGCTATGTCTGTACACAGAAAATATTTGCTCAAATTAGATAGTTTGACATTTAAAGGTGAAGATTTGAGAGAGGATATAGAAAATCTAGCAAACCTGCCAACAAGGGCTGCAAGATGAGGATCCAACTCTATGCGATACTTATTCAAGTATGCATTTAACTCATCTGTTCCAAGCACCTGCATCAGAAGGAAATTAGAATTAGACATCCAGGCCTTATAAATCATGTACCTCCTCCCTCCAGCAGTTCCAGAAACAAAAATAATCAGATTTCTTTGCATGTTCAGTACTAAAAACTTAGATCTGCCTTTTTGAAGGTTTTACAAGATGGGGAAACTAAGAATCCCCATCGGACTGCTTGGCAGGATTCCCACAATTCCAATGACACTAAACTCAATCTAAATTCCAGTAATACATATTGATAAGTTGTGTCTTTTTTATCTTTTTTATATGTATACTATTTGAATGTAAAAGAGTAAATCTAAGATCTTTAGGCAAACAAATGGATTATTAAAAAAAAATTGATTTAAGTTTAAACCTTGTTCAAGACATTTAAGGGAATGCAACAATCTATGACTCCTGCAATTGAAACAGTAAAATAATCTACAGAAAGAGCTCCTATTACATATTCTCTAAACCATTATCTAATCATATACCTTGGCAATTTTAACCAGCTGGTCGTAATTATCATGCCCATAGAAAAATGGCTCTCTACGGAATATCTGCAAAATAAATTTACTGACATTTAATGGTGAACAGAGCATTCAATATTACTACCATTTTATCAGCACATTAAATTTACTGACATTTCATCAGTGAACAGAGCATTCAATATTACTACCATTGTACCAGGTATTCCACATCATATGACGTCAAGAAACAAGAAGATGATAAATTGAAAATTAATGTTTCCACCATCAGATCTATCAAAGGCCAGGCAAAGTCCATAAATGAGCCAGCCCTATTATCTATGATGAAATAAAAGCATATCAAAATTATTACTCCCAGTCTATCAGGATGCAACAAAATGGTCCAAAGGGAGAATCAGGCTCAACTTCAGCCTTTAGCATTGTCCATTGTTAACGATCTTGCAACTATAAATGGTGCAGTTGACAAACAATTTACAGAATTATGGATAAAAACACTAACCATCCCTGCAAACATACAACCAAGACTCCATAGGTCCAAAGAATAATCATAGTCTTGCAAGTCAACTAGAAGTTCAGGTCCTTTAAAGTATCTGGAGAGAAGAAACAAAGGAAATGGAAGTAACGTTACACATAAATTCATAGTATTGAATCAACAGAGAAAAGCAGTTTTGCAAAGAAGAATTTAAACAAGGCTGGTGGCTGTACAAGTTGAAATACAGAAACCAATTTATCTATGATGTTCACAAGACAAAACAAACCTTGAAGCAACACGAACATTATATTCCTTCCCAGGATGATAAAACTCTGCGAGGCCCCAATCTATTAGACGAAGTTTCCTCTGCTCATGATCTATCATGACATTATGAGGCTTCACATCTCGATGCATGATACCTTGAGAGTGGCAATAATCCAGCGCCTGCAGAAAAGGATCCATGACTTGCATAATGATCTTCGCTTTTATGATATATATTGTTTTCTCTAAAGAGGAAAACAAACAATGCGAAAGATACCTTCAAAAGTTCATATATGTAATATCGAATATCATAGTCAGACAGAGTTGGATAAAGCACTTTAAAATCAGTGTTATTCACATATTCAAATATAAGACTTGGGGTCTTTGATTGCTGATCTCTAACAATATCAAGCAGCTTGACAATATTCGGCCCTCCACAGAGATTCTGCAAGATTTTGATCTCCCTTTTAATCTGCAGCCATTGGAAAACAAGGTAAACCCTCAATGTCCCAATAAACTCTGCCACTAAAGACAAAGATATAAAGAATAAGGTAATTGATGTCTTATGTACCAATTACATGCACAAGGAACATCAATTTCCTTCAATGTTCAGCAGACCAAGAGCTATCGATATCAAAAGATTAAATATCAGGCATAGCCTCAAAGTGATGAGCATTCAAGACTAGTGTACATAGTAACAATAAAACAATTTTGGGTCATCACTATTAAACATGAATCGTGGGAAAGCCAGTAAGGTGCAGTATCCAAGTAAAAATCGCCCAAAACTCGAAGGAATTTTCTGAATAATGCATTCTTACCTTTTCCAACTAACAATAAACCACCAGGAAGAAACTCACCAACAGACATGATTAAAATTCCAAGGGCAAGAGCTTTTTCATTTCATGTGTACAGGCCACTATATTGAAAAACAGACAAAAATTGGGGAATCTAAAGTACTATTGACAGTAACCTATATGTTCAACTGCAGGCTGAGTCCAACATTGCTCTGAATTTGAAAGCAGATCAGAGATAGATTACTGATTTAAAAATCCCTTAAATACTCACGATATCAACTATAAAGAAAGCAAAGAAAGAGAATATCACAGTCTGTTAGGAATGACGAATTCATGCATACAAGTAAAACCACCATATAGTAGAAGACGACAAAACTATATTTTTGGATAAAACAAACATATTAAAGTAATATTAAGCATCATTTAAAACTGTGAATTGAATGGAACACGATGACAATTCAACAAGGAAAAACGATGACAATTCAACAAGGAAAAACGATCATTCACCTTCTTCTTTTTCACGGGTTTAAGGATCTTAATGATGCATTTCTCATTGTTTGTGCAATGGACACCTTCAAAAACCTCACTGTACTTTCCCCTCCCAACCTTTTTCACTACCTCATAATCATCTTGCTCTCTGGAAACAATGACAAAGAACCCATAAGATGACAGTCAAGGCCCAAATCACTGCACTGAGTGATCAAAAGCAGAAAAAGGAAAAAGAAAAAAATAAGATAGAGATGTAAATTACAGAGCTACAACTAAAGAAAAACCCCCAATCAGGCTCATTTACATTATTTCACTTGGATGGGGAAAAATAAGCAGAATCATCAGCTTATGTCACTTTCAACTAATTGTCACCTGAATAAGCTTCACATAGACATATTAAGAGCTTATGCCACGTTCAAATAATTGTCACTTCACATAGGCATATTAAGCTAAGTTCAGATGAACCTGCAATTGCACAGCTGATGTGAATTAGCATGTATAAGCATTCTAATGCAGAGTTTGCCCACCCCACAATTGTCACAACTGCATCCATTAGACAGTCAAGAGAAGTGTCCAATGATCATAAAGAGAAGCAAAAATTCTAGTTACTATCAACATCTTTATATTACATATAATTCATCCAATTGAACAATCATTCATTTAATATTCAGAGAAACAATCAACTCCTTTATCCTTTCATTTTCTTAAATTAATTGATCAGAAACAGCCTTATGGGCAAGGCTACGTACTAGTGGACGTTTCAGACTCCCGCGTGCTCTGTCTTAAATTAATTGAATACCAAATAAACGAATACAGATAAAAAATTATACAAAAAGAAGAGACTTACCCCCATTGAACGGTAAGGGACTCGTAGTCCCAGTAGTCCTTGGGGCGTACTACATTGATGTCGGAGTAAACCCTAGCCTTGGAAGGAGTGCCGGGGCGGCGAATTGATTTCCCGATCTTCTGCGCCAGCGTGTCTGGAGAGGGCCTGAGTCGGTGGTAACGAAGTGGTTGCTGTTTATGTTGTTGAGGGTGCTGGCGAGAAAGAGCCGCGGAGGAGCTGTAGGCTAATTGACGGAGGAAAGCTACAGGCGACGGAGAGAGGAAAAGAGAGGAGAGGGAGATGAGGTCGTTTTTAGGAGAAGAAACGAAGAGAGAGAAGAGAAGGTGGTTGTCGCGGCGGTGGCGGTGGTGGTGGAGGGTTGCGAATTGGTGTAGCCAAGGCTTTATGGCCATCAAAACAACCTATAAAGAGGACTCGCCAACTAAGAAAAAAATGATAACAAGTAACCACATCAATTTCTTTCGTTTCATAATTTGTCATCAACAATTCACCTTCAACGACGTCGTTTCATAACAATAAAAAAGAATAAAAATGTTTCTTTCTTTCACAAATTTTTATTAAAATTAGCAATTCAAATAAGTGATGT
>JANKYF010000224.1:57728865-57743757 GCA_029829435.1 Erythroxylum hondense | reverse complement strand
CAGACTTATTAATTGATTTGAAAAATTTACCTAAAAATTTACTTTTTTAAGAAGCTCCAAATTTGAATTTATTAAAAAGATATCTCTATTAAAGAAGAATTTTTTATTTTATAGTTAAAATTTTCATTTTTAAAAAACTGTTTTTGTAACGAGAAAAATACTTATTCGGTTCTCAAAAGCTCATCCACTTGGTAGACTTCGGTTTGGTTCCACGTAGGATTAGTGCCCCCGACCTTTTTATCGGTGACCACTAGGCCTGGGATATTAACTAGCATGGGTATGCTCAGGCGCGATCAAAGCGAGTGAGAATACAAACTCTACGAAGAAAAAGTAAAAACGCACGTGAGCGAAATGCACAAACGTAGGAAGGTGACATAGGCGGGCGGTTGAAAGGCTGGTGGGGCCCTTACGACCAAACGAAGTCTAAGGTTAGAGAGACTGAGACAAACAGCGGGAAACTTCGAATTAGTTACATTTACGATCACACACCGAATACATAAAATGGATAAATTAGGGTTGGATTGGATAAGGTCCCAACAACTCAAACGTGGCACCTTACGCTCCGACGCCAACGACGGCTATGGACGAGGTCAGAGCCAGCGCCGCCTGGGTCGCCGGACTGTCATCTCACGTCATCGTCGACTCTGCAGGTTTCGTAGCTGTTACTGACTAGCATTGTCGCGTTTTAGACGGATTTTGTTAGTTTTCCCTATTTGGGAAATATGAGCACTGAAACGGGGAATGGTGTGTTTATGTGTGCGTTCCAGGAATTGAGAAGGTGGTGGAGAGTATAGGAGAGAAGATTCCTCAAATAGAGTGGGATTTCGAAGGCATTCACTACTTTGACGGCGGCCCTCTCACCGTCCAGTACCTGCTTGTTCTTGATGCTTTGAATTTTTGCTTTTGGCCTGGTGTGTTTCGCTTCTGGACCCAATTTTGGCTGTTGTTGCATTTTGGGTTTTATTTTTTTTTCCAGGTTCTTTACGTCCTGAGAATGACTGGCAGTTTGGTTAAAAGTCTCTGAGACTTCTGTTGTAGTTGGCTTAGTAGTTGAGATAAAATGAAGTGAGAGTACCCTTAAGTTGGTGGAGCTAAGTTGCGGCCTTTAGGTGCCTAAAGGATTGTTTACGTGGTTAGGGAGGTGAGCAGTGAGTTTTGCGTTAACATTTTATGGTTTGTGTTCTCTACAAGTACTTGATAGATGAGAACAGAGGATTTTATAATCTTAACCGAGAGCTTAGTCAGTGACAAATTATGGCTTCCCTTTGGATATTTAGAGCTATAAAGAAGGTCCGCTTTCCGTTGAGCGTCTTCTTTTCGGTTCATAAGTGACGTTGCAAAAGTAACATCATTTGGATTGTTAGCAAATATAACTGGTGAGCAAAATAAAGATATAAATCGTGGAGGCAATGTAAAGGTAATTTGTTATAGTTAATTAGCAGGCATAGATGCTCGTGAATTTTTACTTTGCATTTAACTGTGGTATGGGTTTAATTGTTCTGGAGTCTGGACCCCTCAAGTCTTTTCATTTCTAGATGTCAAAGGACGTACTCTCTGATAACTCTCGTGGATGGTTGGCCTATTTTTTTTCTAAAGGCTGAAAAATAATTTTGGAAATGTACTTTGTGAGTTAAAATTATAGTAAGTGTTGGAATGGGATCCTCGGTTGTTTGTGTTTGGGTACCTGAAGGAAAATGTGATTGCTTATTCATTTTGCATCTAATCTGTATTGGAAGTTCGTAACTCTATCTGAATTCATGAATTATGAGCAGTTCAAGAAGCATGACATACTCTGATACAAATGTCCTTAGTTTCTCTTTCTATTTAATTGCTTGTTACTTTCTAACAGATGAGGAGTTAGATTATGATCATCTTGCTTCCGGTCTAAAGGCAGCTTTATGCAATGATAACTCTGTGCTTGATGCTGATCGTCTGCAAAAATATACAGGTACATTCTCCTTTTGAAAGGTGCTTTCTTATATGTCAATTCAAGTATTAATGACATCATATATACATTGATATCTGTGCATAAAAAATTATGAGATCATCCGAAATTTAGGGGGAGGCCTTGAGAATCATGATATACGTATTTCTGTTATAAGATCAAACAGTTGACAAATTGAGTTTCCTTTCTTTAGCATAAGAGTGGAATCTTTATGGTTTGATTTCACTGTACATTAGTTATCATGCCAAGTACATGTTTATCTGTGAGTTTCCAGGTCCAGAATTACGTGAGTTGTTGAAATGGCCCAGACCACTACCTTTGGAGGAGGAGCGCGTCCGTCTACTGCATGAGGTTTTCTTTTACACTTAAGAACGTAACAAGCCATATGTGTTTGCAGGGAGAAATAAATTTCTTATCTTTGACTAGTATTGTTTAGAAGAGTTGCTTACTTTAGGTCAGTGAATAAATTGGTTGTTCGGCATTGATTCATTTCATTGTCAGGTGGGCTGTGAACTAGATAAAAGCTTTGGAGGCAAGGCATCCAATCTTGTTGATTCTTGCGGAAAATCAGCTGCAAAGCTTGTGGCCACTGTTACCAGTCACTTTCCTGGTGCATATTCATTTTAAATTTGCTTCCATTCGATGTATTGCTATTCTTTTACCTTGTAACTGTTTCTCGAAGGATATGAATATATTAACTCCTAATTGGTGGTTCCTAGGTTTCCGTGACCACTCACTATACAAAGGCCGCCAAGTATTCTTCTACAAAAGAGCTCAAATATTTGCAGCGGATTTATATGGTGCTTTCAAGGGCCAATCATATGGAGAATTTCACGACATTAGTTCTGTCACAATATTTGCGGACTATATAGTGCCTGCCATGCTTCGTCAACTTGGTGTTTTGAAATATAGTTCAAACCTTGAAAGTAAAATTGGCTCCAATGGTGAAATAGCTTCTGGCAGTGAGGAGGAGGTTGAATTGCGAGCCTGCTCCATATATGCTGTGGAGATAATGAGGGACTTAATTCATGTAAAATCAGGAAAGCCGGTATGATTAAAATTTCTCCTTTCACCTCTCTTTTTGCCCAGGTTATGTCAGACCATTGGAGAGAAAATTTGCTTTTTCAAGTCTATATTGTTTTTAATAAGCTTGCAACTTTCCTTTTTTCTGCTATAGGAGCTTTGGCCAACAATATCTTCCGTCCTTCAATTTTTCCATATTAACCCGTCTTATATTTGGAATTCATGGCTTCTGACGATGATACTTCTTTCAGGTGCTGAGTGTAGAGTTAGACCTTTGGCTTTGGGCTTTTGGCGTTCAATCTCCATCTCTACAACATCACCGGACCTTGTCAATCTATTATTAAATGGTTGGAGTACCTTTCTTATGTAGTCTTACATATTTTGTAGTTGAGAATGAGAAATTTTGGCGTTAGAAACTTAACGTAATGTTCTTTGTGATGGCTAATGTTCCATTCCAAGTGCATTTCAAGACATTGGCGTCCTTACTTTCCTGCATAAGTTGTCCAACATCACATGTTTGTGGTCAGAGTCTTGGACTCTTGAGGCATTTACATGCAAAGGAAGTAAAAACAGTAAAGAGTTTAGCAGCCTCATAAAATCTGTAACTGATTTTACTGTCCGTACTTGTGAAATTAGATGCAACCCACTAACCCGGTTAATGATGGCCACCGAATTGCTAAGATTGCTACATCTAAGCATCAGTATCGCATTTTCTTTATCAACAGCCCAGCAAATCCCAAGATCACTGCACACTCTGAAGCTTCACTTTAACTGAGTTTTGGTGCAGAGAAGTCATATCTGTTCATTGAAGCAGCCAAAATTAGAAAGATAGTCAATGGCATCGAGAGCTACTTGCTTGTAAGCAACACTAGCATTACTAAAAGTTCAAATCCTAATGGTGGATGGGTTTCTAATTCCTTTTCTGCCAAAAGGATCAAAAAGAAATTATCATGTACCTACAATCTATAACCTATAGTTTGGAAGTAGCATAACATTGAATTGAGGGGTCTAGGCATCTCAAGTCAATTGCAGAACTATCATCATCAATGCTATCTTTGTTCTGATAAATTATCCAACTTTAGCCTCATCAACCGGGTGTATAAATTACTATCCTTGGAGTTGGGGCCACCGATGAATCAAGAAGGGGTGTAAGTCTTTGATAACTGGAACTTCCTACGTAATGATACATACTTTCAATCCGACTTTGATTAGTCGATGATGCAACCAGTTAGGTGGTTTAGAAAGGAGTTAGTCGGGAAGGTTAACCGGAAAAGGTCATAGTTTCTTTATGTGCCCGTAACGGTCCCAGAGTGGTATCAGAGCCAAAACAACACAAAGTCCGGGAAGGTTTCCCATACCCAAAGTGGTATTTCTTTGTCTAATTTGTGGTCAGGTATAATCGGTTCAGTTGAATAAACCTGCGTACCCCTTGGAGTTTTCTACTCCTCGCTTAGTATTCTACTACTGCTTATGGTTTACTTGGAAACATAGTCAACCTTTGCATCTTAGTCAGGCGGGCAACATATTGATTCAGGTTAAGAAGTGTGAGAGGAAAGAAAGATGAGTGACATGGAGTCAGTTTCCATAGATCCAGTACATTTATCGTCAAGTCTATCTCTAAGTAGTTTACCTTCATCTTATAAAGCGTGTTGTCAAATAAAAAAGAAAATCTTGTAGAAATTACTCATGTGCCTGTAAAAAATTGTGTTTGTGAGTCTTCTTTACCTTTATTGAGTCCGTACAGTATCTATTCTCGTGACCGTTCTTGGACGAGAAGTATTTGTAGTGTATTATCTACTATTAGACCTAGAGTCAAGAAAATAATCTAAAGTTTCAAATTGAAACAGTGTGATCTCAGATCTACAACAGTAGAACAGTACGTAAAGCTAGAAATCCCTAAGGAGTTGATCACCTTATGGAGAGAGCACAACCATACACATCTACATGTTGGAGTTATATGACTGGTTCTTACCTTACATGGAAGAAAAGGTATTCCTGCAATAGCAAGGATATCCCTTGACACTACCTACACAACGTACCAAAATGCACTTATCGATACCTTGCTGACAACTCTTGACAGAGGTAGTGTTATCTTGACCATAGCACCTGATTTCAACATCAGGTTGGATAATCCTACGTTGTCTGAATGATTTGCAAGTTCAAATCCAGACCACTAGAGCAGATCAAGATCCTGTAGCCAACATGGCTACTCTTCACCACCAGATGATCTATCGTCTATAAAATCATTTTTTGGACTTAAACTTTCTAAACTCTACATCGAATGCTCTTTACATGGTTGCTGATAAAGCCAATAATCAGACAACTATCCTCCAGATCCCGAAGTAGTTACCTTCAACGGAGCTTGAAAAGATGATGCCTACAGAATGGATTACCAATTACCAGAAGGTATTCTACGCACCTCATCGACACTTTTTTCATACGACAACTTCTCCGATTCTGAAGACACTGAAGGATGGCTCAGTCAATTCCATCTACACAAGGCCCAGCAATGACACTCCTGGTCCTTCTACATCAGGCTCTATCCTGATGATCCAGCCCATTGAACCTCAAGATCTATCAGATCTATCTTCTAGGGCAACAAACCTTAAGATCCACCCCGTATTTTCATATACAGAAGGTAAAGACGGTCCTCCTATCCATTATTTCAAATCTAATGGAGATCCAGTCTATGTAAGTCATCATCGTGGACATTATGTATGGGATGTTGACCCATCCATGTGTGAACCAGACTGTGAGATCTGTCTCAATCCTGAGTCAGATAGTGATGATGATGATCCAAGATATCAACGAAGAAGGAAGAAGAAATCAAAGCCCAAATCTCGATGTTTACCTTCTCGTGAATATCATCCTCTTGGTGATGATAAAGATCCAGACAATGATAATGGTCTATCCCTAATAGAAAGATCCAGACCAAAGTATCTTAGAGAGATGCTCCGGTCGTCTATGTTTACTACAACAGATCCCTGCAGATCTACTGGTGGATCGTGCAGATCTATGCCAGCAATTCCTGTGACAATTCCTACTCCTCTACCCTGTATGATGGTATTACCAGATGAGGATAACTTTCCTCAATTATCCAAGAGTACTGTTGAATCATAGCGGGTTATCTTCAACCCATATATCAGAGCGTCAGGAATTACTTCACAAGGAATACTTGCATCAAATCCATTTGATTAAGTCCTTAACTGGTAAACATCTAACACAGTAGCACAGAACAAAGTTTTGAGAATGATTGATTCTAAGCTGGATGGAATTAGTCAACAAAATATTGCTACTTATAAGCAAGTCAATTATGTTTCGGAACAGATACAAACGATGTATTGCTCTTATAAAGCTCAGATTTAGCGTCTTGATGCTGAACTCAGACAATACATCTCTGCCCATTACATGGGGCCAAAATTCGACTTGAAAGTTTGTAAGATACAAGGAATTGTACGACAAATGGAAGCTGATATGCATGCAGCTCAATCTAAACAGATATATGGCTCTTCTTCTTCAGAGTTCTCAACTTTTCAACCATCATATCCATCTCTTTCGTATCAACGGTATCTAGAAGAAGCTGACTATTCAAAAGTATTCAAGTTTAACTATCCTTTGATTAGACAGTATATATATCCTCAGACAACTTAAGAAAAACCACGACGATCAAAGTCAAAGTCTACATCTAATTGTGTGCATAAATCTAGAGTTCCTGAGTCTTCAAAGGTTCCAGAAGCGTCATCTTCCTATACACCTTTTGAACTAACTGAACAGTGGAGAAAACCTTTATACATTCATACTTCTCTAGAGTCTCCACCACCAGCACCAGTACAACCTTCCTATACACCTCTTGGGAAGGATAAAGGTAAGAAGACAGAGTATATAGCTACTCTGACCTCTAAATCTCTTACAGATTATTCCAGTTCTCAATCAGAGAAAACTAAAACGGAAAGCTATGTATCTGAACTCTCTGCAACACCATCTGAGTGTTCATCTGAACACATCTCCTCAGAGTCATCACGTGCACAACTCTCATGAACTCTTATTGTAAAGGTGATGCTTTACTGTATGTGTCCATGCCAATTAAGATGTCTGCGCTTAGTAAATTGCTTTCAAGTACTTTAGTCCAAACTGTACACTGAGGAAAGAAACAAATGTCAATTCGCTTCCTGGTTATCAACCCAATCTTGAAACTATTTCCATCAACTGCAAGAAAATGTTCATTACAAGAAGTCTATGCTTCTGTTGATAGGATATTGGGCTTCATGATCGTACAGCTAGATCTTGTATCCATAAATCCAATAGCCTTAATAGGCCGATCATATTTATCTTGTTAAAACAACTGGATATGGATATATGGTCGTTGAACTGGATTACAATCAATCTTCATACATGTTTGTTGTAACATATATAGGGAATCATCGTAAGATAAGTTTGATGTTTCTTCTTCTGATGAAGACACGGTAATAACAAATTGTGTATACTAGATTGTTCCTCAAGGATTTCTTCAATGGCATCATGAGGTTGAATAGGCATAAATTTTTCAGGCATCATGATGGCTGAAGAGTTGAGAACTCTGAAGAAGAAGAGCCATATATCTGTTTAGATTGAGCTGCATGCATATTAGCTTCCATTTGTCTTATAATTCCTTGTATCTTACAAACTTTCAAGTCGAATTCTGGCCACATGTAATGGGCAGAGATGTATTGTCTGAGTTTAGCATCAAGACACTGAATCTATTATACATCATTTGTATCTATTCCAAAACAGAATTGACTTGCTTATGAGTAGGAATGTTTTGTTGACTAATTCCATCCAGCTTGGAATCAATCCTCTCAGAACTTTGTTTTGTGCTACTGCGTTAGATGTTTGCCAGTTAAGGACTTCATCAAATGGATTTGATGCAAGTGTTCCATGTGAAGTAATTCCTGATGCTCTAATATATGGGTTGAAGATAACCCGTTGTGATTCAATAATACTCCTGGATAATTGAGGAAAGTTATCCTCATCTAGTAATACCATCATACAGGGTAGAGGAGTAGGAGTTGTCACAGGAATTGCTGGCATAGATCTACATGATCCACCAGTAGATCTACAGGGATCTGTTGTAGTAAACATAGACGACCGGAGCATCTCTCTAAGAGACTTTGGTCAGAATCTTTCTGTTAGGGATAGACCATTATGATCATCTGGATCTTTATCATCACCAAGAGGATAATATTCACGAGAAGGTAAGCACCGAGATTTGGGCTTTGATTTCTTCTTCCTTTTTCGTTGATATCTTGGATCATCATTATCACTATCTGACTCAGGATTGAGACAGATCTCATAGTCTGGTTCGCATATGGATGGGTCGACATCCCATATATAATGTCCACAATGATGACTTACATAGATTGGATCTTTATTAGATTTGAAATAATGGATAGGAGGACCGTCTTTACCTTCTATATATGAAAATACGAGCTAGATCTTAAGGCTTGTTGCCCCAGAAGATAGATCTGATAGATCTTGAGGTTCAATGAGCTGGATCACCGGGGTAGAGCCTGATGTAGAAGGACCAGGCGTGTCTTTGCTGAGCCTTGTGTAGATGTACTTGACTGAGCCATCCTTTAGTGTCTTCAGAATCGAAGGAGTTGAGTGACGATGAGGCACGTGGAATATCTTCTGATAGTTAGTAATCTATTATGTAGGCATCATCTTTTTAAGCTCTGTTGAAGGTAACTGCTTTAGGATCTGGAGGATAGTTGTCTAATTATTGGCTTTATCAGCAACCATGTAAAGAGCATCCGAAGTAGAGTTTGGAAAGTTTAAGTCCAAAGAATGATTTTGTAGACAATAGATCATCTACTGGTGAAGAGTAGCCATGATGGCTGCAGGATCTTGATCTGCTCCAGTGATATGGATCTGAACTTGTAGTCGTTCAGACAACGTAGGATCATCCAACCTGATGTTGAAATCAGGTGCTATGGTCAAGATAACACTACCTCTGTCAAGAGTTGTCAGCAAGGTACTCATAAGTGTATTTTAGTACGTTGTGTAGGCAGTGTCAAGAAGGGATATCCTGGCTGTGACAGGAATATCTTTTCTTCCATATAAGGTAAGAATAAGTTGTATAGCTCCAACATGTAGATGTGTATGGTTGTACTCTCTCCATAAGGTGATCAGCTCCTTAGGGATTTCTAACTTTACGTACTGTTCTGCTGTTGTAGATATGAGACCACATTGTTCCAATCTGAAACTTTGGATGATTTCCTTGACTCTAGATCTAGTAGTAGATAACACACTACAAATACTTCTCGTCCAAGAACGGTCACGAGAATAGATACTATACGGACTCAATAAAGGTAAAGAAGACTCACAAACACGATTTTCTACAGACACATGAATAATTTCTACAAGATTTTCTATTTTATTTGACAACACACGCTTTACAGATGAAGGTAAACTATTTAGAGATGGACTTGACGATAGATGTACTGGATCTGTGGAAACTGACTCCATGTCACTCATCTTTCTTTTCTCTCACACTTCTTAACCTGAATCAATATATGCCCGCCTAACTAATATGCAAAGGTTGACTATTTTTCCAAGTAAACCACAAGCAGTAGTGGAATACTAAGCGAGCAGTAGAAAACTCCAAGGGGTACGCAGGTTTATTCGGCTGAACCAACTCTACCTGACCACAAACTAGACAAAGAAATACCACTTTGGGTATGGGAAATCTTCCCGAACTTTTTTGTTGTTTTGGCTCTGATACCACTATAGTCTCTCATTGCTCTGTATATTGTTATTGGATGGTAAATTCATTCAACTAATGACATGGTATCCATTAGGACAAAAGGACTGACATGTAATAGCCAGGACGGAATGACAACCTTTTCAATCGTTCCCTTAGCCCTTATTGCAATGTAATACAAGTGTGGTCCATTCACTTTCCCAGATGACTAACTGGGAGGCATCTGAAGTAGCAATTGCCATAAAAGAGAAATTCTACACAAAACAGGGCAGACTTTTTAAACAGGAAACAAAAAGATCAGTGCCTGAATAATAAAGCAACATCAGTTTAAGACCTATTGTCTACTTTATAAGTAGTGTCCGTTTAAATTAAAATTTTTTTGGACTCCAATCTATGACTGCAAGTTTGCACTTCAACTGTCATATTATGTTCGTATGTTTTAGATATTTTTGACATTTCTCATAAAGTTAGACAACATTTAATTGTATTTTTCAGTTTTGCAATAATTTATTGGTTAAATTACGTAATTCTATTCGGATAAAGATAATAAAGTTGCCTAATAGATGATCTAAGTTAATAGGCCGAAGTTCAGCTAGAAAATAGATCTTGATTAGTATAGACTGGACTCATATCGAGTCTGTGATGGAAAAGCTTGATATAGAAGCTATATAAATAGGTTAAGGTCTCTTACAATTACTCATATCATTCGTAAGCATACAGAATCTTTGACTCATTTAGAGAGCTTACATATTGAGAAAACTGTAGAGAGACGTTAACCACGATCCGCTGAGGAGCTATCCTGAAGATCTTGGTTGATTGGAGCTTGTTTTTGCATCGAAAACCACTTTAGAAGTGTGATGGAACCGAAAACAAGTATTTATGCATTTTTTCGTTTATTTCCCTTTCATGTAGGATTCGGGACAAGTAATAAGGTTCATGCTACGTGTTATATGTGGTACCAAAGCAGTTACATGATTTGGTGGTTAAAAATGAAGTTTTTTCAGTTTTTATCCATTAGGGTTTTCAATTGTTTTTTATTCGTTTTTCAGTTTTTTTATGTATATGAATGCATGAAAGTGGTGTACATGAGGTTACTATAAAAAAGAGTCAATCACGGGCCATAAAGCATGAAAAAAGGGCTCAAAAGTTGCCGAAAATTGCCTACCGATAGAGGAGTCACGGCTAGCGTCAGGCACATGTAGTAAGTACTGCCTTAGAGGCGGTTGGACTGACTGTGCAATTAGGCAACAACACGTGGCATCACAAGTCTGGGACGTGTGTGGTCTAGAGGTAGCGCTGGTACACGTGGCATCCGTGAGTGCGGACACGTGTTATAAACACGCCATACAAGGCTAGCACATCTGCATGTAAGATGCGCACGTCACACAATGGTCCAACATGTCGGTGTGCGTACGATGAGTGCAACACATGCCACAGATGTATACAGAGACACATCTGACATTGGCGCATATAGTGCATGCACCCTCCCTCCACGGGCATCGCTAACGTCAACATGCAATAATATGCAAACATCAGCACCAAAAAATAAATTTCTTTTGGAAAATTTTAAAATTTTCATAAAGATGCCTCGAGGTATTTTAGGTCAGTTTTCGAATCGAGGGAATTCATAAAGTAATTTTTTAATTTTTTGGATTAATTACGTTAGTAATTTTATTATAAAAAAGGATTTAAAGCATTTTAAAGATAATTTTTGAGCGAATTTTTGTCCTTCGAACTACACATAAGGGAGACACTTAAGGTTTCGTGTCTCGTGTGGTAGGTTCGGTGTTTGGTAGAGTACGATGGTTGCTCTGATTGAGATTTTTCTGATAAAAGTCTCAAATAAAGTTTAAAGACAATATTGTTAGCACTAGTATGTGATAATTTGACAGTGAATTTGGTTTTTACATTTATTGATAATACTTTTTCACATACGGTTTGCCCGTGTAAAATGTGAGGATAATATAAGAATGTATCCCTGCATTTGTGGTCTTTTTGGATACTGATGAGATTATAGTCACATGGTGACCTTTCAAGTCAGTATTTTTGGTTATTCTACCCACAAGTGTTGGTCTTATATGAGATTTTGAAATGTCCATAAAGGCATTAGATAGAGGAAAGTTGCTATTTGAATGATCTATTCGCCAACAAGTGATAGTGCCATAAGAGTTGATGGTATATACTCTGGTCGTTTTATCTTATGCTAAAACAATTTCCAGCAATTTACTTCTATCTAAAAATTGACATTCTTAAAGACAAAATTGAAACTTGAATCCTTCATAACATTTGTAGCTCTATTGCTCTAATTTAATCCAAATCAAGAATCACCTCATTTGGATGACTAGAGCAGAAGTTATAACCAAAATACTTTCAGCTCTTACTAATCCAAGACTGAACACTAAACCTGACGTCAATTCAGAAATTGAAAGTCTTAGGGGCTAAATTGAAATTTAATTCCTTCATATGACTTGTAGCCCCATGTCTCTATTTTATTTTGCAATAAGAATCAGTTCAATTGGATCTCTACAGATCGAGAATTCATCAAAATACTGTACTATGTTCAGAAAATTATCTAACTCACTTTGACTAAATCAATCATCCTCAATTTAATCTAAAAAATCCACAATTTTCCATGGACAGATAGAGGGATGTCTTAGAAATCTAATACTTCAAAAATCAGGTCGATTGAATGTCGGGCGGAAAAGTTATGGCCAAAGAATGGAGAGAGGTCGATCAGGAAAAACTCTAAATCGGAACTCGCGAGTGAGCGACCTAGCGGAAATGGCCGAGCGGAAGTGGCCGAGCAGAAGCGGCCGACCGGAAAAGGCCAATCGGAAGCGGCCGAACGGAAATGGCCGAGCGGAAATGGTCGAACGGAAACGGCCGAGCGGAAATGACCGAGCGGCAACGGTCAAGCGGAAATGGCCAAATGGAAACGGCCGAGAGTGGAAATGGCTGAGCGGAAATGGCCAAGTGGAAATGGCCGAGCGAAAACGACCGAGCGGAAATGGTCGAGTGGAAACGATCGACGGCCGAGCAAAAATGGCCGAGCGGAAATGGCAAAGCGAAAATGGCCGAACGGAAATGGCCGAGCGAAAATGGCAAAGCGAAAATGGCCGAACGGAAATGGCCGAGCGGAAATGACCGAGCGGAAACGGCTGAGCGGGAGCGACCGAGCGAGTCACTCGCTAGGACGATCGAGCACGGCCGCTCGCCAGAGCGACCTTCCAACTTCTAAAATTCATAACTTTTTACATAGAAGTCTAAAATTCACAAACTTTTTATCAAAAGAAAGATGAAAGGAAACTCTACAACTTCCATGAAGAACTAAAAAACAATTCCATCTCTAAAGTGACTAAAAATCCACTCGAAGTCACTGCCCCTACTGGTCATCCCAAAACAGTAACTCAACATAGAAAAATTTCCATCTTTTAGCTCTAAAGTCCAAACATACCATATTTTATATCAATGCAAAGATCAAAATGTACTCTACAACTTTCATGAAGGACAGAAAAATCAATTTAACCTCTAAGGAAGTCAAATTTCCAATCGAAGGTTCTGTCCACTTATTCTCTTCCCAAACAGTAACAACAACTTGTAAAAATCATAACTTCCTATTTCATAGCCCAAAATTTGCATACTTTACATCAATGGAAAGATCAAGACATAAAGAAAAAATAAGAAGAGAGAAAGAAAGAGAAGAAGCTTTCGGTGGAGTGAAGGAGAAAGGAAAGAGAGAGAGCTAGGGCTCCGATTTTGTGAGATTCCAAGAGGGTTTTGATGCTCCAAATATTCTATCTTTCACTTTCATACTTATCTCATAATTCTTCTTTTTAACCAAAATCTTATTCTTTCTTTGCCATAAGAACAAAATATACATATCTCTAAATCCACGATTTATACAAAAAAAGCACTTCAGTATTTCTCAAACAATAACCAGTATCATCGGACCTCCCGTCCGGAATCCAGATCACAATCAATATTCAATATATATATATAACTATAATTCACTATGCTATTCCATAAACAAATCCATAATTCATCCAATCCCATTCATATATATCATCACCATACACACATCTATATCTCAATTTCATACACAAGTCCAGAATTCAATTACATTCCAAAATAAATACACTACAAAATTTAATGGCATTTCAAGCCATAATTAATCCAATACCAAAAATCCAAATTACTCAAAATACAAGATATACAAAAGCGAATAAAAGTCTTGACTTTCTTTCATCCGATCTCCTGCTCGATACCTGGAGATGGGGATGAAAGAGGGGGTGAGTTTGACAGCTCGTGGATAACATGTTTATAAATCGAAAAATAAGCAAAAATATTTTGCAAAACTTTTGCCATTTCATAAAAGATTTCACAGTAGAAAAATTCATCGAAAACTTTTTTTTTTCCAAACTTTTCAAATCATTCATAATCAATTTCAATAATTTCACGGCTGAAAATTCCTCAATTGTTCATTTCTCCAAATTTTCTCACATTTTTCACAAATCATGAACAAATTCAAAACATGAATGCACTCAAATGTAAACAAAATTAAAAACACAATAGGCACATCAGAATGGTTTGGGTCGGTCCAAAACGGAACGTACTGCGCATTCCCGCTTAGCGGTCCTGTGCAGCCTTGAACAGAACATACTACACTTTCCCACATAGCGGTCTAGTGTAGCCGTGAACTTATGGGAGTCCAAAATCGGAGCTCCGATGCCATTAGCGGGCAGGAGAGCGATGCCTATAAAAAGGAGACCAGTGCACTGACTCAAGCTTATGGGACCTAACCAAACTCACATAACACATATCACACTTGAAAATCGAACTGCCTGAAGGCACATTTTGAAAACTTACTTTTCATGTTCATATCATCTCAAACAAAATTTATTCGAAATTTTCACAATTCTGAAACTCACATAACAATCAATTTCACATAAATGCACATAGCAATGCTCAATCAATCATAAAACAATCTATTAACAATCTCTTAAATCATTTCGAAATCAATGAATTTAAAGTCATTGTAGGCATTTCTTATATAATTCAAACATAGTGAATAACAAGTTCTTAAAATCATTCCAAAATTCGAAAATCAAAATTTTCAAACATTTACATAAATAATAATTTATAAACATTTTGCTTCTTGATTTTTCGAAATCACGTAATGAGCTTA
>JANKYF010000224.1:57631723-57646321 GCA_029829435.1 Erythroxylum hondense | reverse complement strand
CCGATCTGAATGAATTTCATTCCTCTACTAAATGGGGGGGTATGGAGGATTCCCCCAAAGTAGGATATCAAACCATTACCCCTATAATCATAATCAACAACTAACTACTCATTTTTCATTTCTGACCTATTAACCTCTTCCCAAACCCATCAACCAAGCACTCCCTTAAAAGACTTTTCTATGCCTATTTTAGAGTCCTTATACATATAGAATTAGTATCTGACCATATCTCTTCAATCCTTCATTTTTTAGCTCCAAAAATCTTAAATTTCAGTAAGATTTCTACAAAATAAAATAAAACTAATTAAGAATCGAATTGAAAGTCTAAATTAACAAAATAAGATACAAATTCATGCTATAATAGAGAAAACATACTAAATATTACTACATAACTTTTAGACATCAAACTACCCCCAAACTTAGAGTTTGTTCGTCCTCGAGCAAACAAAAGAATTACAAAATAGATAAACTTCTTCCAAATTCTCATAAATTGCATTTGCAATATAACCCAAAGACTCTACAAAATATTGCAATGATTTTTTTTGTATAACCAAAAATCATGTCTTCTTCTCATCCTTCTAATCATGCTTAACCAATCAAAGCTACTACTCAATTTCTTGGATAGTGTTATGCAAACCCACTATATGCAAGGCAAATTGCCAATCTAATTCCCATTGCATCAATTTCCACTAATGTTGATTCAAGGGCGTCTCAAAGATCATTAGGACTTAAATAAGCTTGAACTATTAAAGCCAAGGGTAAATGGTTGAAACAAAGGAAGGAATGGGGTATTCAAAGTGAGAAACACATTTTTGGTCACTTTACAACACCAAAGCTTTCATTCCTATGGTCAATAATGACTCCCTTACTATTTTCATTGTCAACCTTACCACTCTTTATGATTTAAAAGTTACTTAGAACTCATGTGCTTTTTTTTCAATCTTTTCCATTTTTTTAACTTTTCTTTTCTTTTCTTTTCTTTTTTTTTTCCCGAATTCGAGTAAAGACAACAATTCCAAAAAGAATGTGTAGTGAGTTACTCACCTCCCTAAAATATATTGTAATTTCATTTGTCACCCCCAAACTTAAGGCTTTATATAGATTTTTGGGTGAGAAAAATGTCATACTGTTCTCACTTACCTAACCCCTTAAACTACCTCAACCCTTATACTCCCTATCATAACTCTGAATGCTTGTACATGACCGAATTAGTTCTCCCATTGGTGAAATTGTAAATATTTGGGTTTAATGTTAGAATAACTATAGGCCATGAAAGTATAACAAAAAGGCTCATAACTATCAATAAAGGCTTAATGGGGATACTAGTGATGATATTTAATATGGGACAAGCTAGAAAGGCATAATCAGCCGAGCATGGCGTAAATCACTTCTCTAATAATGTCCTAAATTAGTTATTTCACCTCAAGTAGTCCTCAACCAAGTTCTAGGAGTTGGTCAAATGCAATACTTTGCTTAAACTTAATTCACACAACATGTTTCCAATCATAGATCACAATCAAATTTGGACTTTTAAAAAAAACACAATTTCAACTTATGTATAAAATTGAAGTAATATCAAGCATTTTCTCAAAGTTAGATTCTTTAGCAATCATATAACATTTTAGAGCATTGAAGTTTATCACAAAAAATTAAGCTCAAGGACATGTTTTTCTTTTAAAAAGATTTTCAATAAACTTGAGTTTTAAACCAATAATAAAAATTTCAAGGAAATTTCCCACCCCCAAACTTAAAAGATAATATTATCCCCAATGATAGAGAAATAATGCATGGAGATAGACTAAGGAAACTTTCCTGAGGTGACACTCATGTCTTAGGTTGTGAAGGAATCCTGAAATAAAAACAATAACTTTAACTAAATAACTGAATGTAAAAGGAAAAAAATAAAAAATAAAGTTAAGAAATTTAGTTCTAAGTTATAGTCGTTAGCTTGACTTTCTCCCTCTTTTCATGGTTCTTCCAAGTGTTTGGAAGTCGACTGATGCAGATAGTCACCCACCACATAATGCTTAAGTCGTTGTCTATTAACCTTGAATCTTTTATTGTTCTTTTTATTCAAAATTTCAATTGCACCAAAAGGTGAAGTGCCGACTACTTAGTAAGGACCAGACCACTTAGACTTCAATTTGCCTAGAAGAAGTCGTAGGCAGCTATTGTAGAGTAAGACTTGTTGACCTAGTTGAAATTCTTTGTCTTCTATGTGGTTGTCATGCCACTTCTTACTCTTTTCTTTATAAATTTCAACATTCTCATAAGCATTCCTTCTAAATTCATCGAACTCATCAAGCTGCAACAAACGTCTTTCTCCTTTAGACTTTAAATCAAAATTCAAAATTTTAGTTGCCCAATATGCACAATGCTCTAACTCAATAGGAAGATAACATGTTTTACCAAAAATTAACCTATAAGGTGACATGCCTATAGGAGTTTTAAATGCCGTCGATAAGCCCACAATGCATCATCCAATTTAATAACCCAATCTTTTCTAGCACTATTCACGATTTTTTCTAAAATTTCTTTTAATTCCCTATTTGAAACTTCTATCTGTCCGCTTGTTTGGGGATGTTGTGATGTACAATTTTTTTGACACACCCCATACTTCTTAAGTAGTATTGAAAATTGTTTATTTGTGAAATGAGTCTCTTTATCACTAATTATTGTTTTAGGTGCCCCGAATCTAGTTAAAATGTGTTTTCATACAAATTGTAACACAACTTTAGCATAATTAGTGCGTATAGATGTAGCCTCAACTCACTTAGACATATAATCAACTGTTATTAAAATGTATAAATTACCAAGTGAAGGAGGAAATGGTTCCATAAAGTCAATTCCCCATACATTAAAATTTTCACAAATTAAAGTGTTGATATGAGGCATCTCATCTCTTTTAGAAATATTTCCAGTTCGTTGACAATTATAACAAGAGGAAACAAATGTGTAAGCATATTTAAAGAGATTATGCTATAAAAAAAACCTAATTACAGTACTTTAGCTGCTGTTCAATTTTCTCCATGATGGTTTCCTACTTCCTGTGAATGACAATGTTCTAGAATGCTTTAAAACTCTTATTCAGGGGCGCACCTTATCATTATTCCATCTGCACACCATTTAAATAGATATGGTTCCTCCCAAAAATAACACTTGACATCTGTAAAGAACTTCCTTTTTTATTGGTAAGTGAGGTGTCATGGAATTAGATTACCTGCCAAATAATTTACAAAATCTGCAAACCATGTTAATTTATTAATTGTTGAAATTAAACAAGGAATGGACATAGAGAAAATTATTTCAATGGGAAAATCCTCTTTTATTTCTACCTCCTCCACACATGTCTTTTTAATCCTTGAGAGAAGATCGACTAGTTGGTTTTCACTTCCTATCCTATCTTTTATTTCAATATCAAATTCTTGTAAAAGAAGAATCCATCGCAATAATCTAGGTTTGACATCTTTCTTTGCAAAAAGATATATCAAAGTAGAATGTTCAGTAAAAACAATAACCTTATACCTAATTAAATATGATTGAAAATTGTCAAAAGAAAACACAATTGCTAGTAGCTCTTTTTTAGTTGTAGCATATTTAGTTTGGGCTTCATTAAGTATGCGACTAGCATAATATATTAGCCTAAAAATTTTATCTTTTCGTTGCCCCCAATGTTGCCCCTACAATATAATTACTAGCATCACACATTAATTTAAAAGGCCTTAACCAATCTGGTGACATCATAATAGATGCAAACACTAAACATTCTTTCAGCTTTTTAAGAATGTGTAAACACTCATCAGAAAAATTGAACTTAGTGTCTTCCATCGAAAGATTTGAAAGTTGTTTTGCAATTTTTGAAAAATCTTTTATGAATCATCTATAAAAACCTGCATATCCAGAAAACTTTAGACTCCCTTAATAGATGTACGTGGTGGTAATTTTTCAAGTAATTCATCTTTAGCCTTATCAACTTCAATACCTTTAGAAGAAATCTTGACCTAAGACTATGCCTTCTTTCACCATGAAGTGACATTTTTTTCCCAATTAACCACAAAGTTAGTCTCTTCATAACATTGTAAAACCAACTTCAAATTATGCAAACAATTATCAAAAGATTAACCAAAAAGCGTAAAATCGTCTATAAAAATTTTCAAAAACTTTTCAATCATGTTATGAAAAATAACAATCATGCAATGTTGAAAAGCGGCAGGTGCATTGTAAAGACCAAAAGACATATGCTATAAGAAAAGTACCATAAGGGCACCTAAATGTGGTTTTTTCTTGATCTTCATGTGTGATAGGAATTTGATTATAACCCAACTATCCATTTAGGAAACAATAATATTCAAAGCTAGCAATTCTCTCTAACATTTGTTCTACAAATGGCTAAGGATAATGGTCTTTCATAGTGGTGTCATTAACCTTCTTATAATTTATGCACACACGCCATCCAGTCACAGTTCTTGTTGGAATTAACTCATTAATTTCATTAGCTACTATAGTCATACTAACTTTCTTAGGAATAACATGCATAAGACTAGTCCACTCATTATCAAAAATAGGAAAGATCATACCAACGTCAAGTAGCTTCACAACTTCTTTCTTTACCACTTCTTGCATCTTAGGATTTAGCCTCCGTTGGGGTTGGATCATTGGCTTGCAATTGTCCTCCGTCAATATTTTATGCATGCAAATCGGAAGACCTATCCCTTTTATGTCTTCAATAGTCCATCCTAAGGCACTTTTGTGGTTTCTGAGGACATTCAGTAGCTTCTCCTCCTATTCACTTGTTAAAAAAATAGAAACAATTATAGGCTTAGAATTTTGTTCAAGAAAATCATATTTGATATGTGAAGGGAGAGTTTTAAGTTCCAATTTAGGAGATTCTTCAATAGGTTTTAGCTTCTCTTTTTCTTCCTTTGTCTGTGCAGCTTCTGTTTCCTCAATCCTTGAACCCTCCTTGTCAAAAATCAATCTCTTTAGCTCGTCCAACTCTTCCTGTGTCGTCAATCCATTCTCGCTCTTTGGCCTATCTTCCAAAAAGTATCTCAAAGAATCATCATCAACATAGTTAGATCCTTTCATCAATTCATCAATTGTTTCTATTTGAGAGCAAATGGATATATAATAAGTAGAAGGAAATTTCACAATTTTGTGCATATTAAACACCACTATTTTATCATTCACATGCAAATGAAGTTGACCTTTTTTAATATCAATTAAAGCACGTCCTGTGGCCAATAATGATCTCCCTAAAATTAAAGAAACTTTACAATTCTCTAGCATATAAAACACCAAAAAATCTAAAGGAAAAACAAATTCATCAACTTTTACAAGTACATCCTCAATTACACCTTTAGGCTTTTTTAATGAATTATCAGGTAATTGTAGTGACATGTTTACTTTTAAGTTCATCTAAGCCTAATCTATCATGAATGGAAAGAAGCATCAAGTTAATACTTACTCCTAAATCACTTAAACATCTATCAAAATATGTATCACCAATAGAGATATAAATAGTATAACTCCCTAGATCTTCCATATTTTGTGGCATGTCACGTTGTAAGAGCATGGATGTCTCCTCATTTATAGCTTGATAGTTAACAATTCCTCTAGCTTCTTCTTATTTGACAAAAGATCTTTCAAAATTTTATTATAAGAAGGCATTTGAGCTATTGCTTCAGCCAAAGGCATGTCAATATGTAATTGCTTAAATAAATTAAGAAAATTTTCAAACTTTTTATCCAATTGTTTTTGTTGTAATCTTTGAGGATAGGGCAACTTACCTCCATGTTGTGGATCATAGATGGAATCTTGAATCTCCTTACCTTTCCTTGCTTTGCTAGTTTCTCTCACCTTTTCTTTTCGTTTATCTTTCACTTCCTCTCCCTTTTGTTTGCTTTGATAATGATTTGGAAAAGGCTCAACTTTAGATTGTTCAAGGGTAGGTGATGGATCAACATTCACAGAGGCAGGAGTCTTTTTTGACTTCACTAGGTATTGGCTTTTTGTTATTTCTCTCATCACTCACCTCAATGGAATGATGTTGTTCTCTAGGATTTTTCCAGTGTTACTAGGGAGAGTTCCTAGATTCCTACCAGATATTTGATTTGCTAGTTGGCCCATTTATGTTTCTAAGTTTCGGATAGAAGCTTCTTGATTTCTTAAGGATGACTTTGTCTTATTCGGGAAAGTTTTGGCGTTTTGCATAAATCCTCTTGATTCACTAATGAAGGAAGTTGTGGTTAGGGTAAGTGTTTTGAGGGATTCTTCAAAATCTAGTTTATTTTTCAGTTGTTGAAAACTATAAAGAGGTTGATGGATGGTTTGTGGGGGAGATCTATTATTGTTGATGCTCCAAGAAAAATTTGAATGACTCTTCCAACCAGAGTTTTAAGAGCTACTATAAGGATTATTTATCCTGAAATTTTCAGCCACAAAGTTAGCACCTTCAATAGATTAAACATTGTTAAAGTAATTACCTGATTGACACTCATGATTCGGGTGCCCTTCTCCACAAAAATTGCATTTTGGCCTCCTTAAGTCCTCGATTTTCTTAGCTAAAGCATCCAACTTTGCAGTAATTTTTGTAGAATCATCAGTTTGATGGACTCGTCTCTTTGATAGCTTAGGACAATTGTAGGTATTGGATGTCATCTCCTTTAGTAAGGACCATGTAGATTTAAGAGTTTTGCTCATAAAAGATCCATTAGAGGTTCCATCAATATGACTCCTTGTATTTGCATTTAGCCCATTATAGAAAGTTTAAACTTAAAGCCAATCTGGAAGACCATGATGTGGACATCTTTTGAGCAATTCTCTAAATCTCTCCCATGCCTCATACATTGGTTCTCCATCAAATTAAACAAACATAGTGATATCATTACGTATTTTGGCAGTCTTTGAAGGAGAAAAATATTTTTCCAAGAATTTTTGTACTATGTCTTCCCATATGGTCATGGATCCTGTTGGCTGTCAAATTAACTAACTCTTAGCTTTATCTTTTAGAGAAAATGAGAACAATCGAATTCTTATGACATCATCACTAACTCCATTATGCTTGAGTGTCACGTATTTCCAAAAAATTAGCTATATGCAAGTTTGGATCCTCGCTTACTCCACCACCAAATTGTATTGCATGTTGACTAATTTGAATAATGACAGGCTTTATTTCAAATTTATTGGCTTGAATTGCAGGCTTCTAAATGCTAGAACTTGCTCCATCAATTGTAGTTGCTACATTGTCCCTTTATGCATGCTTTCTTTCTTAAACATTACCCTCATATCCAAGGTTTTGAGGACCTCGATTACCCTGATGATGTTCAGCCATGACCTCTTGATTGATAACTTCTCTTTTTGGTCTCCTTAAATTTTTGAATGTACGCTCAATTTCTAGATCTAATGGATGAACCTCACCCCCTCCTGATTGGGTCATAAACCGTCACCAACTTGCTGTAAAAATAGAAAATATAATTAAATAAAGGAAAAATGCTTGAATTAGTAAGTGCGCTTCTAAGATTGTGTATACAATCCCTAGCAATGACACAAAAAACTTTATGCAAGCTAAACTTTCACTTAGCAAGTGCACTAGAATTATCAATGTTTTAAAAACCAGACCGGATATCGAACCGGTCGAAGGAAAGTTTTAAGGTTTAGAGATTTAACTAATAGTGAACTGCTATAAAACCGGTATATAATAAATAAAAAGTAAAACTTATAAGAATAAGTAAAAATAATGTTGGATAAAATAACGAAATTCATGAGTAGTGGATGATTCGTTGAGAATGTTTAGATATTTTTTCTTCCTTCCGTATTTTATTCCATGATCATTAATCTTCCTCCTCTTTAGAACTTAACTTGGACAATACGAATACGTCAGTGGGAAAAAGGCAATTCCAAGATTTTTTCAAAAACTTCAAATATTTCCATTTATTTTAAGGGACAGAATTTCGTACAAATAAAATGTTTTGAATTTCTCAAAGTGAATTTTTGATAATAGCCTTATCTAGAAGAGATGTACGTTGGGCTACATAATATACTTTGAGAAACAAGCTTTCAAAGTTAAAAGTGAATAAAAACATGATAGATCGAGTTCGTTGCGTATTAATAATAAATTAGATATTCTAACCATTAATTACCTTAACCTTATCTATTAAACTTAAAAGACAATAGTAGGATATTTATGCATTCTTGCAGATAATTACTCCTTAATGCTTGTTTATTTCAGTTAAATCAAAACACTATACTTTTGATGTCTAAGTATAATTTATGTTTTTTATATAAATAAAAATAATTTAATGGTGATTGATATTTCTGTTAAACCAAACATTTATAATTTTATTTTCATTTTCATATAATTGATTGATTTTCTTTTTTTATGTTGTTTTTATAAAATAGGAAAATTTTAAGTTCTACATTGTTTTTTTGTAAAAGAAGAAACACTAAAAGGTAAATTGAATTATAAAAAAAAGAGTGATCCATTAAAAAAATTATGCAAGTTTGATCAAGGTTTTAAAAATTGAACTGATCCGTCTGGTTTGACCGAAAAAGATTTAAACTAGCTGGTTTTTATACATAGAGATTATTAGGTTAAACCGAATCGGACCATTGATCGCTTCAAACTTTTCCCGGTCGGATCGGATGATCCGGTTTGGTTTTTAAAACCTTGATTACGAGTCAACATTCACAATATTCCACTGGAATATTGGGCCATTAAAGGCCTAAGCTTGTTAGCAAGCTATTTGGGAAAGCCAATATGTATGGATGAGAATACAACTTTGAGGAAACGGGTTGGCTACGCTAGATTATGTGCGAGTATGGACATTTCTAAGGACATGAAAGATTATATCCCCATTTTAAGGTTGGAAAATGGAAATTCCCTAAAGGAAGATAAAGTCATAGTTACTTACCATCGGAAATCGTCTCTACAAGCTCAAGGCAAAACATGGAAACCAACAGGGAAAGTCTTTGAAAGGGGAGAATATGGAGAATTGATGGGGCTAGATAAGCCTAAAATAGAAGGGAAACTTGAGATGAATGAATATGAAACGCATAATCAGATACTTAAGGATCAGGGACTGATTATTCAAGTAGATAGAATTTTTTCCAATGAGGCTAAGAGGGACCAAACTAAACACATTATAGAGGATCAGTAGAAATACGGATGATAACAGGGAATATGGCATCACTACAAAATACAAAAGGGGTGGAAGAACATGATACTAATTGTAAAACAGATAAAGGAGTAACGCATAAGGGAAATCCTCCTAAAATTCAACAACAGGCAGCCACTCAAATATTGCCACAACAGTCAGAAACCTTGCTTTAGGTGGAAAATCAGGAGGAAAAGTTTGAATAAGTACAAACTAGAAAGAGCAATCGGAGCAGTAGGAAAGGCTTAAAAGGTAAAACCATTATTACATAACCTTTCTAGTATGGAATGTTAGAGGAATAAATAACTCTTTGAAGCTCAATGCTTTGAAGGATTTTATCCAGCAAGAGAAGCCCAGATTGTTTTTTCTATTTGAAACAAAAATCAGACTCGAAATTTTGAATAAATTAGTTTTTTTTGGAAGTCAGTGGAAGATAAAGTCTAACCACTAGTACTATGGTTATGGGAGAATCATCATTGTTTACGATGAGGATCTTATAGAGGTGGAAGTTTTGGAAGCTAATAAGAAATTTATTCGTACAAAAATGACATTCAAAATAGAGCACACTTTAGTGTTTGCTACCTTTGTCTATAGTTTTAATACTACATTCCAAAGAAAGGACCTATGGAACAATGAGAAGACTAAAAGGATCAGCTAGTGGTCTATGGATTATAATTAGTGATTTCAACTCCACTATTTATCAATCTGAAGTTGAAAGAGAATATTAATTTGCTCAACTATAATACATATTTGCTTGATTGCACCAAAGATGTGAAAATTCTGACTTAAAATTTGAAGGTCACATATTTACTTGGAGCAATAAGTAGAGCTCTAAACGGCTCATTAGAAAGAAATTAGATAGGGCCTTAGTGAATGTGGAGTGGTTAGCAACCTTTCAGAACAATAAAGCCATTTTTTTAGATCTATAGTTTTTAGATCATACCCCTATCAAGGTGGATAACCTCTTTAGAAAGGATTATTTAAAGCACCCATTTAGATTTAACAATTTCCTGATTACTGTGGAAGGATTCCAAGAAGCCATTTCCAAAGGCTTAGTGTTTGAGGTCACAAAAACTAAAGGCTATAGAACATGAATTGAAGAGACTAAATGGCAGTAGGGGATAGAGCACAAAATAAGTGATAAAAGCTATTAGACTTGGACTTTCACTTATACAGAAATCATTGATTGATAATCCTACTGAAGAGATTATGACGAAGGAGGAGAAGGAAGCCTTGAAGCTTAGGGATGTCCATTTTGGCTCAGGATGACGAGGCCACAGGGGGGCTATGGGCTAAAATGGTTCAGCCCAGCTGGGCCACGGGCCGAGCATGACATCCCCACTGAAGCTCTATATACAAGCAGTAGATATGTTGAGCCTCGTTTTCAGAACCCAACCTTTCGGAATCAAAACCATGATAGCAGAAATTTTTGAAATACAAACGTGGGCGAAAACCAAAGAAATCAAAAAGTGGAAATCAAAGGGACCAAAAGCTTAAGGAATCAAGAAATCAAAAAGGCTTAGCGGTCAAAACTCTTAATTCTGACATCCGAAAGCGCATACTTTATAAAAACGTTGGAAAACTGTAAAGACACACTTGGTCTAAACCAATCCAAATCGGTATAATTTTTTTTTCAATATCATTCAAAGCAATTTCAAATCATGTATGCATCAAACTTATAAACACACATGAGCACATAAGCACATCAGAATGGTTTGGGTTGGTCCAGAAACAGGATGTACTACACATTTCCACATAACGGGCCTGTGTAGCCGTGAACTTATGGGAGTCCTCAAAAGAGCTCCAATGCCACTAACGGACAAGCGAGAAAAGCCATTTTGACAAGTGCACTTGACATCTTATGGGATCTAACCAAACTCACATAACATATTTTCGCACTTAAAATTGGATTGCCCAAAGGCACATTTCAAAAGCTTAGTTTTCATACGCATGTCATATTTCAAACACATTTCCATTTACAATTCCACAATTTTAAATAAATTCACATTTCAATTTCTCAATCATTCAAAAACAAGGAATGCAACAATTGTAACAATTTCTTAAATCATTCAAAAACAATGAATTTAACCATTGTAGCAATTTATCAAATCATTCGAAAACAATGAATTTGAGATCATTTT
This sequence comes from Erythroxylum hondense, assembly GCA_029829435.1. Taxonomy (NCBI): domain Eukaryota; kingdom Viridiplantae; phylum Streptophyta; class Magnoliopsida; order Malpighiales; family Erythroxylaceae; genus Erythroxylum; species Erythroxylum hondense. The sequence continues at coordinate 57,635,025 of JANKYF010000224.1, read as the reverse complement.
ATCTTCTTGATTTTTTTTGAAAACATATAAGTGGCTCATAATTCAAATTATAAACATGGTACCCACCTCATTTCCATGCTTGAAACTTGTCCAAAGCCTCTACTCTTGCTCCCATAACCTCTCTTAATTTCCTTCATCCAAGACAAAATCCCTAATTAATAGGAATTCAAATTGAACAACACATAAGACATAATCACCAAAATTAATCTTAGAAAACTTAAACCCATACTTCTCTTAAGCTATCTAAACCAAAATCTTTTCATAAATCCAACAAATCACAAACCTATTCTTACCTTAATCTTTCACCAAATGAGAAATTTCTTGGCTCATATGGAAGCTCTCATCTTCTTCCACCTTTTTCCTTCTTGAAACAACTCAAAATCTCTCTTAAAAGCTTAGTAAAATCAAAACCCTAACTTTTCTTTTCTTTCTTCTTTCTCTCCTTTCTCCACCGAACACACTCTTCTCTTCTTTCTTTTCTTTTGTTTCAATTTTCTTCCCAATTTCGTGCTTCTCCTTCCTTTAAGAAGCAAGACCACTCTTTTAATTACAAAAATGCCATTAATGAATGAGCAAAGACCACTTTGCCCTTACATATAAGCCTTATAACCTTAAAAGCTTAAGTGGCTTTCCAATTTTGCCCCTTATGCATTCTTAACACTTTAATTCAATTTAATCCAAGTCATATGATCTTACTTACATTAACATGCTAATTACTCACATTAACATGCTAATTAATTCCCCAAAATCATATAATATAACAAAACCTCAAAATCATGCTTAACTTAAGAATTTTTTCTAATCATCAAATTGAAAGAATTTGCTCACACTTACTTCTAGAGAATTGTTTCTCATTGTCTCAATTTCTAATGACACCAACAACATTCAATTTGATTCAACAGTCCAAAAGTTATACACCAAACATTTCCGGACTGTTTTTATACTAAAACATTTTCCTGCGCTTGATTTCCATCCAAATATTGATACTCTTAGAGACTGAATTGAAGCTCAATTTCATTAGAAAATTTGTAGTCCTATATCTCTAGTTTAATTCAAATCAAGAATCATCTCATTTAGATGACTAGAGCAAAAGTTATGGCCAAAACACTTTCAGCTCTTACTAATCCAAGACTGAACACTAAACCCAACTTCAATTCAGAAATTAAAAGTCTTAGGGACTGAATTGAAATTCAGTTCCTTTAGATACCTTGTAGCTCCAAGTCTCTAGTTTAATTAGAAACAAAAATAAACCCAATTGGATCTCTACAGATCAAGATAACACCAAAATACCTAAGCATTTTTAGAAAAATGTCCAACTCAAACTCTTTAATCAATCTTCTCAATTTGATTCAATCAATATTTTTCAACTTAATCTAAAAAATCCACAATTTTTATGGAAAGGTAGAGAAATGTCTTATAAATCCAATGCTTCAAAAATCAAGCCAATCAGATATTGGACGAAAAAGTTATAAGGAAAAAAGTAGAGAGGGGTCAGATTAGGGAAGAAAACGACAAAAAAAATCAAAACGGCAACGTCGAACTCGCGACGCTGTGCGCTGGCTCGCACGCTCACGATCGTGAGACGCTCGCGAGACGAGCTGGTCACCCTCGTGAGGGCGTCATGATCACGACAGAGGGCACAGTGCCCTGACCCCCTCCGACTTTCGAACTTCAAAATTTTCCCCTCCTCCAACTACCAACTTCAAAATCTCATAACTTTTGACTCAAAACTCTAACTTTTACAAATTTGGTATCCATGGAAAAAAAAAACTCTACAATTTCCATTAGAACTCAAAAACAAATTTTGTCTCTATAGGGGTCAAAATTCACTTCAAAGTATCTATCCCATAAATGTCATCCTAAACAGTAACACAACTTCTAAAAATCATAACTTCCTATTCTATTGTCCAAAAATTTCATGCTTTATGTCAATGGAAAGATAAAAACACATTCTACAATTTTCATGAAGAACTTAAAAGCAATTTCAATCTCTAAATAAGTCAAATTTTCAATCAAAGTTTCTGCCCCATAAATTCACCCTAAACCACATCCAAACTTCAACAATTCATATCTTTCACTTCCCACATCCAAAAATGGCATATTATACATCATTGAAAAGCTATGAAATTCCTCTATAACTTTCAATAAGGCTACTTGATCCATTTCAAACAATATCAGTCCAGAATTTTCCTCAAAGCACAGCATCTACAAAACCTACCCTTATGGACATTTTCAAAAACAAAGCAAAATAATCCTTGAAACAACATCTAAACATTCGAAAGATCATAAATTTCAACCCTGATATCGAAAAATGTCATACTTTATAGCGATAGAAAGCTATCAAGAAAAAAATACAACTTTCATGAAGAACTGAAAAGTAAAATATACCTATAACTAGGTCAAATCTCCACATATTTGTGGCTGCCCTGTTAAAAAAAATCACCTACGCAAATCCAAATTTCAATTAATCATAACTTTCATCTCCAATGTCGAAAAATGTCATACTTTATAGCGATAGAAAGCTATCAAGAAAATCTACAACTTTCATGAAGATCATTTTATCAAAATCTGCCTAAATCAACCAAGCAAAATTCACCAAGGTTTCTAATCAAACACCCAACACTGTTACTATTCATCCCAAAAATTTTTAGACTGTCTGATTCTCTTAAAACTAACACTTTCACTATTCATTTTTTGCTTTTCAATTTCTATTCAAATCAACTCATTCACTATACATGTTCATAGTACCCTTCTATGTACAAATTTACCCAAAAATCTCAACGTCATCAAAAACTAAAATCAATTTTTTTCACATCAATTTTATTAAAGCACCCACAACACATACATATACAAAACATCCATTTCATGCATTAATCTAAAAATATCATTGTAATTGCTCCAATTAACCTTAGCCATATAAAACATTAAACACAACTTACTACATTCACCTACCAAATCTTTCATATCATTCAAATTCAAGAATTTTTTTTTCTTTGCACATGAATAAATCACCACAAATTCCTCATTTAATTTCATTTAAGACTTCTAATTTCCAAGAAAAATTTAGGGTCCAACAATTAGTACATTATCTCCAATTGATTTACCTAGGATATAAGCACCTTGTGAGTCACCAATATGATCAGAAATGATTTTCCTAATTCTGTGAGTCAATATCTTAGATATCAACTTGTAAATGGAATTGCAGCATGATATAAGTCGATAATCAGAAAAGTATCAGAGTTTCCCACTCTTAGTAATAAGAATGATAAAGATATTATTAAGGGTTATAAACAGGGAACCAT
>JANKYF010000224.1:57458839-57468941 GCA_029829435.1 Erythroxylum hondense | reverse complement strand
ATCTTTTAAGGATTTATTCTTAAATTTTGTTTAAATAAAAATAAATGGAAAGTTTAAGATTAATTTATAAATAATAAAATATTAAAGACTTATGTATTAGTAAATATTTTTTTTGAAGAGATTTTATTATATCCCACCCTAGGAAGCTTCAGCCCAGCAAACATAATCAATTGTATATAAATATCAGACGACGTAGCGTTTTGATGTTTAAGCCAAAGTTCCAAAAATATCACCTTTCCAATTGTGTTGGCCTTATCCATCCAAATCAACCATTAGCTCCTCCCCAAAGCAAAAACCCCAACCTCTAAACCCCTCTCCACTGCCTTCCACGTTTATTCATGTAATCAATTTGTAACACAGGACTTCCATCAAATATCTTCAATTCTCTGAGACCTCCCACTTATGGAGCTCTCTTCTTCTTTCTCACAGCTCCCGAGACCCTCCGACCTATCGTTTGCATCCTCTTTCTCTCCGTTTCCTCTCCAGTTGCATCTCAAAAGCCATTTAGTCCCCAGTCATTTCCGGGTTCTCTCTGTCGCCATTGATCCACAGGAGCTACCCCAGAACAGCCCACAGAGACTGCTCAAAGAGCTTCAAGAGCGCAAAAAGATAACCTCTCCCAAGAGAAGATTGCCACCCAAAAGGTTCATACTGCGCCCTCCGCTCGACGACAAGAGGCTCACTGACAGGTTTCTTAACAGCCCACAACTGTCGCTCAAACAGTTTCCTCTATTGAGCTCTTGCTTGCCCTCTTCCCGCCTCAACAATGCTGACAAGACTTGGATCGACGAGTACTTGCTCGAGGCCAAACAAGCATTAGGGTACCCTCTAGAACCATCGGAGAGATTGGGGGATGATAATCCTGCGAAACAGTTCGATACGTTGTTGTATATGGCGTTTCAGCATCCGAGCTGTGAGAGGACTAATGCGAGGCACGTGAGGTCTGCGCATTCTAGGCTTTGGTTCTTGGGTCAGTATGTGTTGGAACTGGCGTTGTGCGAGTTTTTCTTGCAGAGGTATCCGAGGGAGTCTCCGGGACCTGTGAGAGAAAGAGTGTTTGGGTTGATTGGTAAGAGGAATTTGCCCAAATGGATTAAAGCTGCCAGTTTGCAGAATTTGATATTCCCTTATGATGATATGGACAAGTTGTTGAGGAAGGATCGTGAACCGATAGTGAAGTGAGCGTGGTTCTGCTTCTCAATTATGTTTTGTTTAACTTTTATTTCTAGTTTCGTTCTGAAGTTTGGTAACAACATGGGTAATTTATCCTCTTAATTGTGGTTTATGGATCAAGATTGTTTCTCTTAATGTGGTAGTCTTAATATCTTTCCTACATTGTTGGTCCATTAATTTAGACAAATGAAGAGAGAAAGGATGATGATATCGACCTGGGAAGTGTTATTCTTGGTTTAGTGCTGACAGTGTGAATGATTAATACATATGCATATGGCTGTGCATCTCAATGAAAGATCTTAATTGAGATTTCTCAGCTGCAGGAAGCATGAGGACACAATGATGCTTTTATTTTTACATGAGCATTATATTTCGACGATTGGGGAGCAAAAGAGGAGCATACTCATGCTGGGAGCCCTATGTCGTAGTTTATTGTGGTCGGGGGTTAAAATACGAATTTGAACCACTCTATTTAGTGGCGAATTGATAGCCTATTGGGATTTGAGTGCAACCAAAACGAATATTTAACATTGCACCAAGCATCAATAACATGGATAGTATATGGTATAGCTAGGGGATCCTAACCTATTCCATATAATGATGCATTGGTAACAAAGATCGTTGAAAGTTGAAACTATTAATTTGTCAATTATGTTTCATCCACATGCAAGTGATAATATCATGATGATGTTTAAATGGGAAGAACATGATTTGCTATGAAGTTTATATATTTGATAAGGTTGACATCAGAAGTAGAGTTGAGTAGAAATTTGGAGGCCAGGGACTTGCTGGGATGATGTACGTTGAATAAATTATAGTTGAGTTGATTAAGATCCTTAAAATTAAATTGGTAGGATGTTGTGCAGAGCCAATACGTGTCAATTTAACTTTTTCTTATGTGCCTGGACAAAGACATATTTCACACCAGAACAGAAGGTATTGATCCCATTTCTGGGACATCTATTAATATTTGAATAGAGTGGCTTGGATTGGGACCCATATTTGTTGATAATACTATGTATCAGCTTCATGATTCAAACCAAATCATTCCTTTAAATTTGATGATCTCCTCCAATGGATTCTGAATGCCTGATGTGGTTAATGGATTTCACCTGTTCATAATGGCTTACAATTTATTAGCTTCCTGGTACACTATATTGTTGTTTTCACTTGTAAGTCGTCATTGCAGTATGTATTACACTGTGCATTAAGTTTTTCTTTTTATGACAGGTCAGTCTTCTGGGCTTTATTTGGGGCAATATATTTATGTTTTGGCATGCCTGAGGTATATCGTGTCCTTTTTGAAGTGTTTGGGATGGACCCAGAAGCTGAGGATTGCCAACCCAAATTGAGGAGACAACTTGAAGATGTAGATTATGTTTCTGTAGAGTTTGAAGGCAATCAGCTTAGTTGGCAAGACGTTGCTGCTTATAAGGCAAGCTTTATTTCTTTGTTCACTCTTTTTATCGGATTATTATCACTTATACATTTAAAATAAAGGACAGAAATAAAGTGTTTTTATGGACATGTTTGTATAAGTTCTTAGGGAGATAGTTGTTGATTCCTTGTTCCCACTTTTAACCGTATATATATTATCTTACCGGCAGATTAGATAAATGAGTCTGTATATTATTTCTGTAATATTCTTTGCATTTTCAGCCTCCAGAAGATGCCCTTTTTGTGCATCCAAGGCTCTTTAGGGCTTGTGTGCCACCAGGCATGCACCGATTCCGAGGAAATTTATGGGATTTTGATAGCAAACCTCAGGTTATGCAAAGGCTAGGGTACCCTTTAGCAATGACAGATAGAATTCCAGCTATCACTGAAGCCAGGAACATCGAACTTGGACTTGGGTTACAGGTACCTCCTTTCTGTGTCCTTGATATGGCATTATATGTGTTTGTATATTCAACTTTTGTATGCTGGGATGCATACTTGCATATATCCATAATGCCATTCATGTTATGTCCTTTGTGGATATATTATCAGTTCTGTTTATGGATAAAATTCATCTAAGACCAAAGTACGATTCTGCTGTCCTATAGAGCAACAGTTTTGGTAGACTGGAGTATTGTGTGTGTTAGTAAAGAATAGAAATGGTTGAGCATATAGTTAGCAACTTGTATAACGACCTAGTAGAATGATCCATATAAACTGTATCTGTTAGGTACTGATTAACTGAATGGGCTGATGTGTTTAGAACACAGTATGTTAAGAATAGTCACTCAATATTATTCAGGAAACAAGAAGGAAAATCTTCTTAACAAGGGACAATCCCTTACAATCTCAGGAATACTTCCGAGAATAATCGTCTAATTGCTCTCCCCTTCTTCCCTCGTAAACTCTACTTTTATATCTCCTTATTGTTCTACTCCTAACATATATCTAACTCTTGACCTATCTACAGCTAACTACTTGATAAGGTTTATTGATATCTAACTACTACTATCCATATGTAACTATAACTCTACCACTACAATCTGCCTCTATCTTTGTTTTTCCGTGTATAGACTATCCAATCTCCTCCTCTGTGTGTTTTACTCCTAACAGTATCGCGCATAACTGAATCCATCAGGTAAGACGAGAAAGTCCGAGATAGATAGTTGACCATATTGTTCGGTGTTTTGTTGCAAAAGAATATTTTTTTGGGAATAATAACGACAAAATAGAGGAATAAAAAAAATAAAGAGACACACAACTATTTAGGTGGTTTGGTGCAATGCCTACATCCACAAGCGAGGGCAGAACAAAATTCACTAATTAATTTGAAGAATACAAAATATGGAGAGTAACACTCAAAACCCCAAAACCTAATTACACTATTTTACTCTCACTCTTTCTTCGTTGTTTCTCTTCTGTGAAACTATGCAAATAAATGGGTTTATATAGGTATGGTTTGGCTTCAAACTTTGGGGAGACAATGCCACATTTCATTGCCCAATTCCATTCAGTTCACTTGATAGACAAGTGTGCCAAGTAATGGTGATTTCTTCCACTAAAAAAATGCTTAGATATGGCCATGTCACACAAGTCTAAGAAGAAAGAATGGTAAACATGATGTCTTTATCATGGGTTTTGAAAAAATTCAAGGCAAACATTAACAAATTTGATACCATTCTTTCTTCTTAGACTTGCGTGGCATGTCTATATCCAACCATTTTTTAGTGGAAGAAATCACCATTACTTGGCTCACTTGTTTATCAAGTTAATGGAATTAAGCAATGAAACGTGACATTATTCTCACCAAAATTTGAAGCCAAACCATACCTATATAAAACCCATTTATTTATATGATTTCACAAAGGACAAGGAAGAAGGTGAGAGAGTAAAATAGAGTGTAATTGGGTTTTGAGTGTTACTCTCCACATTTTGTATTCTTCAAATTAATTAGTGAATTTTATTCTTCCCTCGCCCGTGGACGTAGGCACTCCACCAAAGCACATAAATAGCTGTGTCTCTTTATTTTTCTATTTTGTTGTTATTATTCTCTAATAAATATTTTTCTGCAACTAAACACCTAACAAGTAGTATCAGGGCTGCTACCATATTTATTTGGGATTTGTCATGGCAACGACAGAATTTGATCGTAATATGAGTTTCACCATGTGGCAAGTCAAGATGCACGTGATCTTGATTCAAAACGGTCTTCATCAGGCATTGTTGGGTAAAGATAAATTACCCACTATCATGGATGAGGCAAAGAAGCAGTAGATGGATGATAAAGCCCTTGCTACCATTTAGTTATACTTGTCAAACGAAGTCTTACAAAAACTCAAGCTGGTTCCATAGGTCTTTGGCAATCTTCTCCTGCACAACTTATAGAATTTGACCACCAAACTGGTAGCTAAGCATTGACCGTAGACACTCAGTATGGCCGAAAGTGCACCTATCAAATCTAACATTGACGAATTCTCCACCATTCTAATGGATTTAGAAAATATGGAGATTCCTTATGAAGATGAATATCAAGCTCTTATGTTGCTTCGCTCTCTTCCTTTGTCCTACAAGCACTTTAGAGATACTTTGATTTATATTCAGCAAACTTTAAAGTTAGAGGATGTTAAGGCAACTTTGTCTTCAAAGGAACTTATTGATAAGGAGCTTGGAACAAGTACAATGATAGTCTGGCAAAAGGTCTACTCGTTAGAGGAAGGTCAACAGATAACGGTTCTTCGAGCCAAAAACCAAGGTCTAGATCCAAATCTAGATATAGGAATCTTGTTTGTAATTGTTGCAAGAAAAAGGGGCACATTAAGTCAGACTACTATAAATTGAAGAATTAAAGAACAAGCAGCAGAATAAAGATCAGAAAAATGAAGAAAAGCCTGTCGAAGCTAGTGTTGTTAAAGGAGCTTGTGATGTTTTCTCAGTAAGCAGAGATGGTGCCAAATCTACACAAAGGAGGATTTTGGATTCTGCTTGCATTTTTTATATATGCCACAATAAGGATTTGTTCTCTACCTACAAACCTATTCAAGGTAAAGTTGTTTTGATGGCTAATGACTACCCTTGTGAGATTGCTAGAATTGACACAGTCAAAATCAGAATGATGATGATGTGGTGAGAACATTTACTGAAGTTCGAAATGTTCCTGACTTAAAGAAAAATCTTATTTCTTTATGTACATTAGAAGATTTTGGTTGTGAATTTACTGGTGGAAATAGGGTTTTGAAACTTCTTAAAGGTGCTTTTGTTGTGATGAAGGGTTTGAGACAAACTGGTAGATTACATGTGTTGTAAGGATCTGTTGTTACAAATTAAACTGCCATCTCTTCATCTACTGTGTCAGATTTTGATGTCACTAAATTGTGGCATATGAAGATCAGACACATGAGTCAAAGAGGTCTGGATATTTTAAGCAAGAGGGGTATTTTAAGTGTTTAGAGTACAACAAAGTTAGATTTCTGTGAGCACTGCATTTTTGGCAACAGAAAAGAGTCAGTTTTAGTACTACAGTCCGTAAGACTGAAGGTACTCTGGATTATATTCATTCAGATCTTTGGGGGCCTGCTCGTGTTCCTTCTAAAGGTGATACTCGATATATGCTTACCTTCGTTGATGATCGCTCCAAAAAGGTATGGTTCTATTTTTTGGAACACAAGAATAATGTGTTTTCTACCTTTTAAGCAATGGAAGGTTTTCGTGGAAAAGCAAGCAAACAAGGAAATAAATCGTCTTCGCACTGATAATGAGCTGGAGCTCTGCGACAGTGAATTTAATAAATTCTGTAAAGATGAAGGTATGGACAGACATCTCATAGTTAGAGGGACCCCACAATAGAATGGTGTAGTCGAGCGCATGAATAGAACTCTGTTAGAAAAAGTTTACTGCATGCTATCTAATTCAAGCCTATCAAACTTGCTACTTGGTGAATCGTTTTCCGCCTACAACTATTGATTGTAAGACTCCTGAAGAATTGTGGTCTAAAAAACTTGTTGACTACTCTGATTTGAGGGTATTTGGTTGCCTAGTTTATGTTCATGTTAATGATGGTAAATTGGAGCCCAAATCTAAAAATGACATTTTCATTGGCTACTGTAAAGGGATATAAAGCTTGGTTTTCTGATCCTAAGACATCCAAAGCTATAATCAAGTAGGGATGTTGTATTTGATGAGTCTGCTATGCTTCACCCAAACAATCCTAGCTCTTTTGAAACTAGTGTGAAAAATTCTGAAAAGCCTACGGAAGTTGAGGTGGAGAATTTGCCTTTAAAGATGGTGTTTCACAGCAAGACCAAGTTCAGTTGCCTGCTCCTATTGAGATCTCACAAGAGGAGCATTCTATCGCTGCACATAGGCCAAAAAGGGAGAGAAAAATACCTCAAAGATTGGTTGATGCATATTATGTTGCATATGCTTTGGCAGTGGCACAAAAAATTGATGATATTGGTGAACCTTCCTCGTATTCAGAAGCTATTTTTTGCGATGATTCAACTAAGTGGCTAATTGCTATGCAGGAAGACGTGGAGTCTCTCCATAAGAATGAAACTTGGGATTTGGTCAAGCCACCAAAAGACAAGAATATAGTTGGTTGCAAATGGGTCTTCAAGAAGAAATATGGCATTCTAGGTGTTAAAGATACAAAGTACAAGGCACGGTTGGTTGCCAAGGGCTATAATCAAGCACATGGAGTTGACTTTAATGATGTGTTTTCACATGTTAAACATAGCTCTATTTGTGCCTTGCTTGCTTTGGTAGCTTTGATTCCTTCATGGTTAGTCACCGCTATTTCAGGAGCTAGTATGATAGCTTTGTGTATTTTAGAAAAGTTAAAGATGACTCATTGGTGTACTTGTTGCTTTATGTTGATGATATGCTTATCGCAGTCAAGAATGTGTCTGAAATCAAGAAATTGAAGTCAGAATCGAGTAGTGAATTTGAGATGAAAGATTTAGGAGCAGCGAAGAAAATTTTGGGTATAGAGATTCGAAGAGATAGAGTTGTTGGAAAGTTTTACCTTTCTCAAAAAGGTTTTGTTGAAAAGCTTTTGGAGCGTTTTGGCATAAAAATGCTAAACCTATAAGTACTCTGCTTGTTGCTCATTTTAGACTTTCTACTGCTATGTTACTTCAGTCAGATGATGAAAGTAAGTATATGTCACATGTTCTATATGCTAATGCTGTTGGTAGTCTCATGTATGCTATGGTGTGTACTTACCTTGATATTGCACATGCAGTTAGTGTTTTTAGTAGATATATGGTTAATCCTGGTAAAGAGAACTAGCAGGCAGTGAAATGGACTTTGAGATATTTGGAGCTACCACTAATTCTTGTTTGGAATTTGGAATGAGTATTGGTTATGTTAATTCAGACTATGCAGGTGATATTGATAAAAGAAGATCCATCCCATGCTATGTATTTACTCTTGAAGATACTGCTATTAGCTAGAAAGCTACTTTGCAGTCTACTGTAGTTCTGTCTACTACAGAAGCAGAATACATGGTAGTTACTGAGGCGATAAACGAAGTCATTTGGTTAAGAGGTTTATTTGGATAGCTCAGTTTGGACCCTAAGGTGATTTTCGTCCATTGTGATAGCCAAAGTGTTATTCACTTAAAAGATCGTATGTTTCATGAAAGGACGAAGTATATTGATGTGAGTTACTATTTTGTTCACGATATTATTTCTCAAGCTTATTTGGAGAAGGTGGAGTAAAGTTCATTAATTTTCTGCGTCGAGAAGAAAATTTAGGCCAAGATGGAGTTTTGTTAATGTGTGCCTTGAATTTTTTCAAAACCCATGATAAAGACATTTTTTGGCATCCGCTTCTTTCTTGTTAAACTAGCGTGACATGTCCATATCTAAGCATTTTTTAGTGGAAGAAATCAACATTACTTGACTCATTGGTTTATCAAATGAATTGAATGGAATTGGGCATTGAAACGTGGCATTATTCTCACAGAAATCTGAAGGCAAACCATACCTGTATAAATCCATTTATTTGCATAGTTTCACAGTGGAAAAACAAGGAAGAAAGAGTGAGAGTATTAGTGTAATTGGGTTTTGGGGTTTTGGAGTGTTACTCTTCACATTTTGTATTCTTCAAATTAATCAGCAAATTTTATTTGCGGAGGCATGGCGCCCATCCACGTAAATAGCTGACTCTTTATTTCTTTTATTTTTCTATTTGTCGTTATTTTCCAAATAAATATTTTTCTGCAACTAAACACCTGACACATATAAACTGTGTCGCATGTAACAATGTATTTCAGGCACCCAGTTTCTGTTTCATTGATGAAGTGGAATGAGTTGGAGTTAGTTTTGAGTACCGTTAATTCAAGTTAGATTTTTTTTTTCCTAAAGACTATTCAGACTAGTCGTTTACCTCAACAGCACGAGTCATGTAGTAGATTAACTTTGTCATATGAAGAATTTATCTTCCACTTCTGCTCTGATGTATTATTTATCTCTTGCACTATGACAGCTTTGTTTCCTGCATCCATCAAAACACAAATTTGAACATCCTCGATTTTGCTACGAGCGACTGGAATATGTTGGCCAAAAGATCCAGGTAAGGTGGTCGTCAACTCTTCTGTAAATGGCGAGAGAAGAATGTTGGAAACCACGTTTTCCTTAAACTAATGGTTTTCTTAAGTGAGGCATATCTCCGACAAATTAAATGGTATATGTTGTCATTTGTTTTTAGGATCTTGTAATGGCAGAGAGGATACTGATGAAGCATCTGGATGCACCCGGAAAGTGGCTACAAGAGAGACACCGTCGACTTCTTATGAACAAATTCTGCGGAAGGTACTTGAGAGAGAAGCATCTCCATGGATTCATAATCTACTCTGAACAGGTTCAAGATGCATTTGAGCACAATCGAAGGTTAAGAAACCCTGCCTCAACATCTGTTCAACAAGCCATCCACGGTCTTTCTTATGCCGTGTATGGTAAGCCTGATGTGAGACGGCTCATGTTTGAGGTTTTCGATTTTGAGCAGACACAACCAAAGCTTGTACGATGATTCTTGCTTACTGTATAACTCTTATAATACATCAACTTTTCTTTCATTTGTATTATATATTCTTTAACGAGGCTTCTCATTTCTGTACAAAAACGACTTAGCTTAATGATTTCTTCAGACGGATTCTATGTTTTTTTTAAAAAAAAATTAAAATTTTAACCATTAATTTTTCACCATTAAAGTTGAGAAATCAAACCTTAAGCTTGGACTTGGGTCCATTTGGTGAGAACACGATAAGTTCAGATTCCCATCTCAGATATTTTTGTTCTTCCAACTAAAAATTCTCTTTATTTATTTAATTTTTTCTTTGAGGATTAATAATAATTAAATATTCCAACTCTCAATTTTTTTAAATTCTAAACATTAACCAATGTGTCTTGTCATATAAGGTAGAGACTCTTAGTATTTATACATGTTAGATTTAATTAAGTTTAATTAATTAACTTTAATTTAATTACGTTAT
>JANKYF010000224.1:57422340-57435589 GCA_029829435.1 Erythroxylum hondense | reverse complement strand
AAAAAAATAGAAAAATTGAAAAGTAAAAAAAAAAAGGTTCTAAACGCACCGTTTTTATATATGGTTCTTCCGGAGAAATAATTACAATTGCTCCACCATCAGTGTCTGGGCTGTGTTTCAGTAAAAATAACGAAGTCTCCGATCAAAGGCTAACAAACAATTCGAGATCCAAAACCGTTGCTCGGCGATGGGAGTGTTGGTGGAGAGCAGGGTCTGGGAACCGAGTCCTTGGATCTACTTGTTCATGTTTCTGGGTTGCTTCTTCTCTATTACACTCTGTTCTCGTCACTCCAAGTCTCTCTGCCCCTTCGATCGTTCCTCTTCTTCGTTTCTTCGTTTTCACCGGAAGTTTCTCTTTCTCTTCTCTCTCGCTTCTCTCATGGAAGGTCTCTGGCCCGTATTCGGAGAGTTTGAGCTCCTTCATTACGGCTTTACCAAACGACAGATCGTTTCTTCGCTCTGCGTCGGTTACGGAGCTTCTCTCTTCTTAGGTCCACTTTTTGGAATGCTCTCTGATCTTATGTGAGTAAGGAAATAAATCTACTTCTAGTTCGTTTCAATTTTCCGATTTTGTTTTTTATGCGATGTCAATTGATTGAGAGAGTGCTGGAATTTTTGTGTGGTTTGGAATGATATTGTGGTTTGTGGAAATTTCGAATGTTCGCATTTCGACGTTGATTTGTTGTTTGCTTCTTGTTTTGTAGAGGACACAAGAAAGTTTGTTTAGTTTTCTGCATTCTACACCTCGTCGTTGGCTTGTGGAAGAAGATTGTATTGCGACCTGGTCCTGGTGTATGGTTAACGAGTGTCTGTTTGTCTCTTTCCATGTCGATTTTTACATTCAGTTTCGAGGGTTGGGTAGTTGTTGAAAATGACAAGGTTTGTATCGCGAAACTCGTGTTTCTTGCTCTTGCAAATTTCCAGCTTTTTGTTGTTATGTTTACCTATGGCCTACTTTGTATAAGATTGTGATACTTTACATTAGTGAGCAGTGGTAAAATCTCATGACTTTCCACTTTTCAGGAAGGACATAGACAAGATGCTTTAAGTGACACATTCTGGTTGATGACTTTAGTCGAGTCTGCAGCATTAATTGGAAGCCAGGTGCTTGCAAATTGGCTGGTAGGGAATAAATTGGAAAATGGCATCTCATCTTCTTCAACTGCTACAATAATTCTAGCAATAATTGGCATCATATGTTTGAGTAGAGAGTGGAAAGAAGCACCACAAACTGCATCATCCCAGGATTACAGCGTTTCCTATGCACTTATCTTTAGTGGTAAGGGTCATATCGCATTCCTTGCGGCAACAAGCATTGTGAATGTTAATAAAGGCATAGTGCAACTTTGTTTCAATAACTTCATCCTCATGCCACATTATATTATTGGAATGGATTTTGATTTGGCGAGCTTTTTTGCTTGCTAGATAAAAGGATGTGGCTGCTGGGTCTGGCTCACGCTTCCCTTCAGTTCTCAGTTGCAGTCTTTTGGATTTTGTGGGCACCAACATTGGTGGTATGATCATTTATCCATTGAAAAAATACATAGTTAATTAGTGCAAACAACTAAACATTCTCTGACTGATGAGAATTAAATCTGTCTGTTCAGAATGTGATTTTTGTTTGCCAATTTATCTTAAGTGAGAGATCTTATTCTTTTTCTTAGACAGAAACAAAATTACTGAAAAGGTGACTTTTCTTTAATACCTTCTGATTAAAATATAGTTTTTCCTATAAAAAAAAACCTCAATTGATCTGTCTATTTACAGAATGTTTAACATTGAAGTTTGAAAAGGGCTTCAGTCATAACCATCTTCAATCATTACCTGTAACATATTGTCATTTATATAGGATAATTCAGGGGTATGGCTCTCTTAGAAACGTTAGATTATTGTTTTTTTTTCTCGGATCCTATATTTAACATTATGGAATAGCCCAAACTAAGTGGACTTGATTAAGCTTGTAAAGGGTCAATAAGAAACACTTTAAGTTCGTATTTGCAAATGTCTAAGAGGCTTCTATGGCATTCAATGTTAGGCTGATGGAAGAGAAGTGAATTTAGGTCTCATATATCCGTGTTTGATGGGTGCAAGAATGCTAGGAAGCACAATATTCCCATGGTTGTTGAGTGGTCCATTACCTGTTCGAATGGAGGACTGCCTGGTGTATGCCTTCGTTATAGTGGGATTTGCATTGTCAATAGTAGCTTATGATTATCAGGTATCTGTGTTTTTACAAGTATGTTCAGATAATGTTTTGTTCTGGTTCTAATAGATTACATGTGAAATCTGTTTGCGATACCTTTGATATGCAGGAAGTTGGATTTTTAGTTGCACTTTTTTGCCTCTTCCATATGGCTGTTGGCCTGATTACACCTTCATTGGCGAGGTTGAGGACCATGTATGACAAAGAAAATTTTCTATTTTGATCTCATTGTTATTCAGATCAACTGCTTTTCAGTTAATTTGCTTGGTTATTTTGCTTCTTTTCACCTTACCAGGCATGTTCCAAATGAGTTACGTGGTGGGATGATAGGCCTTTCTCTAACTCCTGCAAATGCAGCTGTTCTGTTTTTCCTATTGAAAGTGCGTTTTCTAACCTGGATCTCTTAATAATTTCTGTCCATTACTTTTTGCCAATAGATCAAAACACCTTTGCTTGGCCAATGATGATGTAAATAGATGAATTATCACTTCAGTTGAAGCTGTGGTGTGCTTTTAGTATTCACTTGCCTCTCTTCAGATTCTTATTGCTAACATCAATAACAGCTATGCTATACGGGGCTAAATTAAGAAAACGTTGGACCAACATCAACTTCTCAAGGAAAAAGACTAGTATAATGTTAACCAGAGGGGAAGACCATTCTTAGGTATTTATTGGTTATTCTGACCGGTAATGAGTTGTTCGAAAGAGTTTATGACCTTTTAGTGTTCACTATAAACTAGTTGTGGAGACATTCAATCAATGGTTAACAAAGACTTGGGAAGGACTCCCCTCCTGTTACAAACACAAGCATACCAGACATTTCACAGGAAAAGTTATCTGAAACAAAAAAGTGGCTGTCATCCAAGAAAAAAAAAACAAGTAATTAAACTTATGGAAGTTTGTGTTTGTCAATGAAAAGCATTTACTGCATTGTTGAATTGTATTTCTATTTAATGTATCCGCGATAATACTGCATTCCTTCATTGTTATCCACTATATAGCAGACTCTGATAGACTTATTTGGTGGTTGTCATATGTCAGAGAGGTAGCTATCAGAACATTGAGAATTCAACTATGATGGCATTTGCAGTTCTTGGGCTTTTCCTAGCAGCAGGCTGCTTGCAGCTTTTGAAGCAGTGGGGCAAACAACCATACCAGAACTGGCACAAGTTATGATATATGATCCTACTTCATGTGCATCAAATTTGATAGACCCGATGCATTCCTGTCGTCTTTGTCATTTCGATGAAGGTAGGTGAAAACGGCTGATTCATTGCATCAAATCCTTCTACTGCATGCAAGAAGCTGCAATTTTTTTTCTTTTTCTTTTTCGTTTTTTGTTTACAGGGGCTGACTGAAAGGAAAACTTCAGGGGATCGCACTAAAACACGAGGCATCCTAACAGCAGAGCATAGTTTGTGAGTTTTCAGATTCAAATGCATGTTTCTTGAGCTGATGGTAAGCGAGCAGCCGTGCCATGAAAGAAAAGAACAAAAGCAGTACTCGTAGCAACACCACAACAAAAGTTGTTTTTCACTTAAAATTTTGAAGGAAACTGGGGTGGATGGGGGTATGTTAAGTGATTGGAAAAGTTTCTCAAAAATAATAGTGCATTCATAACTAACATGTTATTTGACTTCGATACTGTTATTACATTGATTCAAATACACCGCCACTCGCAAGGTACTATCGATGAATTATAACTTTCGGCTAATTGAACCCGGACCTTTCCCGTGCTGAAGCCCATTTGAAGCACAACTGTTTGCTTGCTTTTATGCCAAAACCGGATAAATGGTATGATTTGTTCAGGGACAGCAGATGACAACCTTGTCCGATGGTGACTTAGCTTATGGACTGATTACGGTAAAAAGTAAGCCCGCGATTAGTTATTCACTAACCAATACCGAATCCGCGAACACTTTACTACGGATGGTGCTTGTTGCCTTTGTTGTCTAGATGAATTTTCATTACATATTGTACGAGATTGCGTTAAAGCCTGTTAAATGTGGAACACATTCCCTTCACTCATAGTTTTTACTTAATTTTTCACTATGCTAATTTGGGAGTGGCTCAGTAAAAATCTCCAACACCATCGACGAGTTCTAGGATATGATTGGTCGATTCTTTTTGGCACTAGTTAGTTCCTTTGAATAAAGAAAAATATGACTCTCTTTGATGAATTTTTTCCTTGGCCTTCTTTACCAAATTATCTCATTTTGTCTTATACAAATCTGATACACAAAGCAACTGGATGGCACAGTCGAGCTGATTCCAATCCTCGCCCTCGATAAGAACAACTTATTGGATGACACAAACCTCCTATTGGATGGGTCAAACTAAACATAGATGGAGCTAGCAAACGATCCTCGTCCTCAGTCACAACCGGTGGACTTATCCGGTATAGTGCAGTTAGTTGGCTTGGTGGTTTCTCACAAAATTTTGGATGGTGCTCACCGGTGTACGTGAAACTTTGGGGAGTTTTTATCGGGCTCATGCTAGCGTAGAATCTAGGTTACCGCCGAATCGAACTTTGAAGTGAACTCTACTACAGTATTCACTATACTATACTCTACAGACAACCGAGCAAAGGCTCTCAATTCCATAATCATGGGGATTATCGGGTTGTTCAGTCAAAATTGGACTGTTGTTTATCGACATATATATAGAGAGAGCAACAGATGTACTGATTGGTTAGTCAATTACGCAGGCCATTTTGATATTGAGATCACTTATTTTGATACTCCACCTATTAGGTGCTACTCCCTCTTTATCGAAGATATGTCATAAATGGTTTTTCCTAAACTGGTTATGTAATATATTTCGGTAGCTTTCCTTTAAAAAAAAAAACATTCCTTCAAAGAATTTTGATGAGTCTATTTCCTTTGACTCTACCAATTATAGTTAAAAGTTTTAAGGCCCGGCATTGTTGTTAAGAAATTTAATTTGTATAGGTTTAGTAATTTAAATGCAACTTCCTACAACAAAGATTAGATTCAAATTCTATTGCTAAATCAGACGACGATTAATTCAAGAAGGCATGTTGTCTATCCAAACTTCGGTGCGTTGGGTGTAAGATTCTTCCTTTGTCTCAAGCTATTTATGAATTTTGTTCATACGATCCAATATATCAAATGAGAAGCTCAATGGAGTAGTACAATCTAGTGCCTATGAATGGAGGAGTCCTTAGATGGAAAGAGAGATTAGTACTTGGTTTTAACATGTATTGAGGACTAAACTAATACATACAGGCCATTTTGTCATCCACGTTTAAAAGGTAGTAGAATTTATTACATTAGAAAGGGTTGGCCAGAGATGTAAGAAACTATAGCAAACAATGTTTGATATATCAAAGGAATAAGTATGCATACCCGAGGTTCTCGCAGCCACTTAAGAATTTTAAGGGATGTTAGACAGAGATCATCATGAATTTTTTAGAATCTATCAGCATCCAAGGAAACTTCGATTAGACTGATGATAGCAGATAATCTGATTAGATACTTCCAATTTATTTCACTTAAACACCAAATCTAGGCATAAAATGTCTCAAGTTTAAAAGAGTCAGCTTGCATTTGTCCATGGCATATCATCCTCAATCTGATGGCTATTGTAAACAAAATGTTAGAAACTTATCTGAGATATTTTATCTGAAGATTCTGCTAACAAGTGGATGGGCTCGATTCCAAAGGAGAGTATAAGATCACTTGTAATCTAATCATTAGTTTAACCCTTCCTGATATCTTGTATAAACATCCACCCTCTCTAAATGTGTCATACTTGGCGAGGAAAATTCAGGTTCTACTAGTGGATCAAATAATGTTAGTAACATTTTTTCTAACCAGTTTTCATCTTCTGAGAGCACAAAACTCATGAAACAACAAAGCCATAAGAGTAGAACAAGAAGGAAATTTGCAATGGAGAAGCAATTTTTGGTTAATTCACAACCATATGAACAACATTATCTTCATCGCACAGTAAATTACAAACTATCACCTTGTGATATGATCTATGATCCTATCAGATTAAGGAAAGAGTAGAACAAGTAGCTTTATAAGTTCCAACAAGCACAGATCTAGCAGCAACTTTTCAACATAACATATCACTATCCTGTACTTGTTTAGGATAGGAAGATGATCAAAAGTTATAATTAAATTGACAGCTCAACTTAATGTACAAAAATTGCTAAGAAAACTGAGCATACTTTTTTTAAATTCAAGTCTGTCACCGGCACAATACTTAATTCAATTCAAACGCAAGGAAAGATTCAAAGACAAAAGGAAAATTATATCAGAAGAATATTCAGATAAAAGAAGGAAGTTCATAGGGAAATGATTACACATAACTCTCGCTCACTCCATCTCCTCCTTGAGCTATTTAATCCTGAAGCCATAAGGGTGATTTACGTATTTTGCTGCTTCTTCCAACTGACTCTGGCATCTTTTCCTCACTTCTCGAATCACCAGCCATGTGTACCCCTTCCAATAACGATCGTAGTATAACACTCAACTCTTCATTCAGTGGTCAAATGGTTCAGTAAAAGAACTGAAAAGAAATCTCTCTGAGATTGGGAAAAGAGCTTACTCAAACAAACCTTGTAGACGTGATTTTGGAAGGAGATACTATTGAAAAAGAGAAGGTTAAACGGGAACTACAGGGGAAAATGAAATGAAATAAAGGAACTGACGTCGCAGAGAGTAATACAAAACGTTGTATTAGTTTTATTCTTCTTTAAACAACTGGCCACATGACTTGTTATGAATGAATATTTGACTGTTGTATTAATCGTTGTTCTAACAGTCCAGGAATGACTAACATCTGTATGAAACTCTCTTTTCTTCCTTTCCGAATCCTTCTCTTTATCTGGAAAAGCAACCACTTCACACATAATTTCGTGTAAAGAAACAGCTTTCACGTTGTGCAAGCTGCATCTCCAGCCACATGACACACACCAGGAAAGAGCTAAAGTTTTGACATCCCTTTGAGCAAAAACCATTATGTCAGCGTCTGATAACTGCTTTATGTGCATTCCATCTGTTGAATGTTCTATTCTTTAGGTTCCAGGTCTTGGAGGACTCTGTTTAGTACCTTCGACAGTACTTGGACTTCCAATTGGGGCTGCAAATTTTGATCCGCCCAAGATAAGTCACAATGAAGACCGTTTGAACACAAATAGTGAGAGAAATACATCTAGAACTCACTTACCCATCATAGACTTGAAGAAAAGCATCCAGAGAAATTTCACAAGTAGAATTTCATGTCACCTAATTAAAGCAGGAGCTGCATGTGGAGAATCATACTTCATGCAGACAGGCAACTGTGTTCTACGTTCCAACTTTGCAGAAGAATCATAAGATTTGTGCTAGCCACTGGAACTGGAACCCTCTTCCTCGGGTTGTTAGTCATCTTAAGAATTTATTGGTATCATCAACAGCTTGCTCCACATCATCTATCGGCTGAATGACTACTTCGCAGATATTATATCAAAGAGAGTTCTTGTCCCAGGCACGCAGTTAAGCGGAGTAGAATGTAAGGCCTGTTTCAGTAGTATAACTACAAGAAAAAGAGGGGAAAAAAAAGGATTTGCGCGAGGTACAGGCAGTAATTTTCATCATTTGGAAAGTTCCCCCATCACCTCGTGAACGTTTCTCACTAACATCATAAGTGATACCAAAAATCTTTATCTTCCAACACTAGGACTACAATGGAAAACACACATTGAGAGGTAGAACCAGTAAAGAAAGACATATAGATGCAGCTGAATTCGCATAAGCTCCCATCTGCAATCCAAGTCTCAATGAACTTCCATTTACAAAGATGTGTTTATTCTATTCTAGGAGAAAAAGCTTCATGGCATACTTGTCCTGCCGCCACGTCTAATGATCAAAACCTGAGGAAATTTAAGCAACTTCTGCCTCAAAATCAGCAGACAAATTATTCCTTTTCCAAATTAATCGCAAACTTGTGTGCACAGTATCAACCATTTAAACGCTCCATATTCCAGAAATCTGAAGGAACATAGCTTAGATTGATTTCCATTTCAACTGAATTCCAAAGAAAAATAAACCACTTACACTTTCAACAGGGAACAAAAGATTAGACTTCTCCAGATCTGAGGCATTTGGCTTTCAGATTATTCAAATTTGACACCCCTTGCAATCATATTGATTGAGCCATGACCACTAAAATGTTCATCACTCCAACCATGGTAGTCACGTGGCAGAAAATGCAGCCACGAGCTTTGATTAAAGGAGGGTCAATGGAATTTCTACTAGGACATTATTATTGCTGTTTTTGTCGTCGTTGTCTCATAAAGAAGGGCATTTACATACGAAATGAGAAGCCTTTCCAACCCATGACTTTGAAGCAGGTTTTGCTACAAAAAAAACCCCCAATTGCACACTCCTAAACAAGCTTCTTGCACCAATGAAGAACTCTAAACAGTTGAGTTTCAACAATAGCCCTTATACTATATTTCCTTCTTTTTGCAACTTCAAGATCCAAAGTTCTATATGCAAGAGGAAGTAAATACATTGCTGGATGGAGTCTCCTGCAGCGATATAAATAGCAGAAAAATTTGCAAACATATGACGATAGGAAGGAATTAAAAATAGTGACTAGATCAATATTTTGTTAAGCCTCCTATCCGTATACAATATGAAAGGAGAAAGAAGAAGGAACCAACAGCTAGCACTGCTGTCATTTCCTCAGGCTAAAGGCTTTGTTTTTCTGTTAGAATGCTAGTATCATATAGAGGAGGCAGCAGGTTGTAGGATTCTGTGTCAAGAATGTTGGGTATAATAGGGGCATATGTGAGGTAGGAAGGGTATTGGGTAGTCTGTCAGGTTGTGAAAGTGGGAGAGTTGGTCAACTCTCAAATGTGGCCTTTAGTCATCCAACATCTTCGTCCCTTATCAATAAAATCCTAAATACCAGCTTTCTCTACCTGAGTTCATCTATCTATTTCCTTATTTCCTCTTCTACTGACATTTATTTGCAGAAGTTTCATATCATATTTTTCTCCTACCTAGGTAGGTGGTTTAGCTGTTTTCCATACTTATCTGTCAGTGAACATATAATTTGGATTGGGAAAAGGGTAAACACCACAAGAAAAGAGCATCACCCAATAGAAGAAGACATTTGGATGTTTCCTTTCATTAAATCAAGGTCCAAAATGGTTGTGTTAGGTGTAATTGTATGTCAGGTCTAGAAAATCTCAACTATCAATCAAAATACAACCTATGAGCTAATATACAATAGAAATAGAGATTTGATGGGGAACAAGTAGATAAATAATACAAAGGACAAGTTATCCAAACTTAAAATGTAAAAACTTAGAATTTTAAGTCATCTTGTTATTAAGAGACACCTCGTACTTTATTTTAGATTATCTTTTGCTTCAAGTAGACAATAGATAGATTCAACATATACAAAAAATTATAGTTTTGGTTGATGAGAAGGTACTATTGACAGCCAGCAAATAGAAGAACTGTCCCCACAAAGCTTAAATTACTTGAAACTTATAAAACTGAAATCTTCTCTGAAGCTACACAAGATATACTTACTTCTCATTCTGGTCAGCTTCACTAAAGCCATCCCAATGTCTCTGGGACAGGACTGTATGACCTTTTCTATCTTTGCCAAATGTTTCAATATACCAACCACCTATATCGTGCATGCCACAACGAGGCTCAAACAGCCAAAATCTGCAACAAAAATCCATATGAAGCAAACTACAAGTAGAAAATATTCTCAAGGCACGGATCAATTGTCTCCATAAAAGATAATAGATGAACAATTTTAATTAGTACACATCATACCCTCATCATTCCAAATCCATCAGCAGGAGACATTGAAAAGGTTTTAGTTATCAGCTATCAATCAACAATTATCAGTTATTAGTTGAGCTTAATGAGCTGATCAAAATTGTTAGCAACTAAAATGAATCGCTGTCCACGTAACCAAAATCATGAACCAAAAAGTGGATACTAAATTTGGACCTAATCTTTCTGAAAATTAAGTGGGAATTACATTTTCTGTCAAGGCTAGTGCTCAAGTGAAAACAAACCGACATTAAGAAAATCATAAAAATTTACAGTTAATGTTTATAAACAGAAAGTCCAATCAAGCAAGCTATAAGTCAATTTCCACCCTTAATTGCTAGTAGTGAACCTAGAAGGATATTGAAATTATTCTTCAGTAAAATCATTTCATATAAGCATTTAATTAAATAATGAGGTTTAGCTATGTAAGTAAAGAGTGCCAAAAAAATTCAACCATCACAAACAACTGAAATGATAGAGTTTACTTGCTGGGGGGTAACCACGCTCTTGTGCATCGACATTCACAAACAGAAACTTTGTGTCCCAGCCCATACCAGTGCATGTGCCTCACCTGCAATTTTGAATAAAGTAATACAACACAATTATAGTAATACTTCATGCAAGAAAACAATGTGCAAGAGGAAGAATGTTTTCTTTTCTTTTTTGTTATTTTGTTAGATACACAAGGACAGTTTTCCCTTGTAGTGACAACTCATAAGATGAACAGACTGAACAGTGAAATGCAGCAATACTAGGAGCATGTACAGCAAGGGATAGAAGTTGAAGCACTTATGTAACTGAAAGCTGGATATATCTGGAGGAACATCACGAACCATGAATGTTCTGTGTTTCATTATCACATGGGTTTTAATACCAGTGTTATCATAGACAAAGCATGATCCCTCCTCAGGAGAGGTCCCCAGCCCTCTTACAGTTCCCAGTTGAATCGTTGATCCAGCTGCACCAGCTGAAATAGAATTCTTGGACAACCCTCCATTGGAATTTGAGACATTGCTATCTGAACTAAGAAAAACATGGATTTCATCTTGAGCATCTTTGCCCTGCATGTCATCACACAGGCTTTTTGGGGGTGTTCTAGTGGCCACAGCAACCAACCTTCCAGCAACATGCAACTCCAAATTTTTAAATGCATATGACTTATTATGGATGGTATTCCTGGCAAGAATCTTAACATTTTCAGCATCATCAGCTACAGTTGAACTCCTAAGGATGCTCACATTCTCTGAAGATGGACTGATTCCCAAACCATCATCATCAAAGGAACTTAACTTTTGGGTGCAAGCAGGAGCTATTTGAGGATTATAATCAGCAAGGCACACCAATCCAAAAAGATCACGACCTGAAACCAAGTGCAGGACTTCTGGGGTGTCATAGACAGATCTTTCCTCTGCCTCGAAGCAATCAGGAAGAAGATCCATAGACTGAATATCAGGTCCATAGTAAGCCGCATGTACAGCTGAATAAAAATCAGCTTCAAGAACATTGAAATATCCCGTGCCAACCGCCACCTTCTTCTCCAAAACTATATCATTTATAGCCGATCTGTACCACCTCAACCATTCCACGACTTCCATCTCTTTACTTGCAGTCGTATACGATTTATACATGTACAACGTAGAAACTGGTCTAGAATGTTTCTCCAAAACCATTCTTTGAGCCAGCAAATACCTGTCATAGTGGGCTCTCCGTTCCGAGTCAGCAAGGATCTGAAACAACCACCAAATCGCCTAAGTCTCAAGAATTACATCAACTACAAAGTCAAACAACTAGTCGTGATGCTCCTAATACTACTACTATACTACCTGGACTACTCAAGCCACTCGGCGACCAGCTTTTGTTTGGCGTAATTAATAATTGTCTCCTATCTCGAACAAATTTGAAAAGAAAAACAAACAAAAATGCAAAACATAGCGAAATAACCAACTATGTTCCATTTACTACAGCAATAATAACAACGAAATTCAGCATTCAGGCGATAATCAAGAGTAGCAAGCACCTCATAAGCGGCGAGGATTCGAATAAAGCGTTGAGAATGGACGTTGGAGTGATCGAGATCCGGGTGAGTTTCTTTCGCCAATTTTCGGAACGACGCTTTGATTTCAGCGAATGAGCAGGTCTCCGGTACTCCCAAGATATCGTAGGCGTTCTCGGAGGGAAAGTCGGTCCGAATAGACTCAGCTCCGGTACTAAAACATCGAATTCCTCGACTCGAGAAGAATGAATAGCGATTCATGTATTCCGGTTACAATTTTCTGGCAGAAACCAAAGCTGAAGCGTTGATGACGAGGAACCAGAAGGTGAGTGGGTCACCTATATGCTCAAACATCACAATACAAACTTCATAGCAAATCAAGGCGCAAGCCCGTGCTCGCCTCTGCTACACTTATGTTTGTTTTAATCCACTGG
The DNA here is from genome assembly GCA_029829435.1 of Erythroxylum hondense. Lineage (NCBI taxonomy): Eukaryota > Viridiplantae > Streptophyta > Magnoliopsida > Malpighiales > Erythroxylaceae > Erythroxylum > Erythroxylum hondense. The sequence continues at coordinate 57,423,142 of JANKYF010000224.1, read as the reverse complement.
ACAAAGGAATGCCTGTAACCAGATTGCAAAATTGGATAATTATCATTCCTTAATTACGATATTGTATTTTATGTTTAATTATAATTAAGTCTAGTTTTATTAATTTTTAAGTTAAATTAGAACTTTTTCTTCGAAAATTTTCAATGGTTAATTTAAAAAAGAGAAAATGTTATTTTTTAAGTGTTAAATAAAAAGATTATAATTATCTATCGGGTTCCAGACAATCCAAATCAAAATAAGCTCGATGTTATATTATATACCTTAAGCCCGAATACTAATTTTTTATTGAGCTCAATTCGACTCAACCTATTTTTATTTCCCTTAAATTTTATGAAAAATAATTTGATGGTGTATTTACTATTTAACTGACACCTCCTCAAAATAAATAATATTAAGGATGAGAATTTTTAATAGTCATCTTTGAAGTGAAAGTATCTAAATTGCATTGTAATTTAATCGTTGAGTTGAAATTATTTAGATGATATTGTATTCGTATATGGCAAAATTTATAGTGTAATATGGGATATATCTGATTGATTTTTAAAGTTAACCTGAATTTATTTAAAATAATCATATAAAATATTAAACTATTAATTTCAGAGAATTTTAATATTAAAACTAATAACTATATATTTCATCAAATAAATAGATATATTTTTATTTATGTAAACATTATTATTGTAAAATAAAAAGTTTAAGATCTAAAAGGTTCAACCATTATTAGGTCATTATAAAATTGAACCAAGATTAAATAAAATTAAAGATTTTGAAGTATTATTGAAAGAGATTGTCTTTATTTATT
>JANKYF010000224.1:57386694-57398755 GCA_029829435.1 Erythroxylum hondense | reverse complement strand
AGTGAATGCAGTGCAGTCCTATCAGTATGACTCATAATTACCAAAATGCCCTTAATGACAGTAACGGGATGTTACAAAAATGGTAAGGTGCAAACTCCTCGAGCATGGTATGAGAGGTTAAGTAACTTTTTGCTTGAGAATAAGTTCGAAAGAGGAAAACATTAATGCAGGGGAAGAGTTAAGAGTTAAGATGAAGATATATTTTTTGCCTGGTTTATTCTTACATGTTTGTGATTTTTTTGGCTATTTAGTTCTTTTCCATCTATTTTTTTGATAATGATAAAGGGGAAATTATTTTTTATTTTTGATATATTTTTGTATAACTAAATCTTTGTATCTTATAATGTTTCAATCAAACATAAAATATGAAATTATTTTCCTACTTTACTTGAATCTAATCACTTTAATTCTTCATCAATAGTAACTAATTCTTTTAATGATATTTGAAAACTATTTTTAAAAAAATCTTCCACCTTGACTAAGAATTCTCAAATCAATACTAATTGAGAATAATGAAATATTCTCCTTAATTACTTTAAGATAATGAATCATTTATTGATCACTCAACTACCTTTATATAGTTTAAGTTATATCCAATGACTATCAATAAGTTACCTTTGATTAACATAGGTCCCAAATAGTATTAAAATGTGACAATCAAATAGTATCTCCCTATAAGATACTTTGGAGATATTAAATCAAATGATCACTTATACAATAATAAGAATGAAAGTAATATTTTATATAAAAAAGTAATATTTTATATGAAATTATTATGTCGTGTCAATTATTCTCTAACAAGAGCCTACACATTAATTACTTTTTCCATAAGGAAGAAACATGATATGTGTTAATCTTTTCACCCATCTTAATATTCAGTCTTAACATGGCAACTACTACTAGCAATTTAATCATAATTTTATTTGCAAAGTGTATATGTCTCTTGAACTTTATCTTATTACTTAGTTAATCAAACAAACATGCATAAGATAAAATAACTTTATTATTTATGTCACAAGTATAAAATCAACTAATTATTTATAGGACATAAACCAATAATCTCTCACTTGCATTAACTCAATTTCTCGGGTATCTTATACCATATCTTTGTATGATAATCATGCTATTGTTGGGATAATGATTTAGTGAAAGAATTTTATAAGATTCTTTTTGAGTATCACTTGCTTAAGCCTTAAAACTTTCATCTCATTTATCATCACAAACAAGAGCAATTACCTAAATATATAATGCAACCATTAATGAGACTTTAGCTCTTTTTGCACGCTTATTGATTCTAATGTTCCAAAATATATTACTATTCCAATAATGGATGGACTCAATTTTATGACTAATAATAAACAATTTAATTTAAATTAGTAGCATAATCAAGAGATAATTGAAAGAATGTAGAAAAGAAGAAACGTACACCAATTTATAACAGCTTGGTAAATAATCCTTGCCTACATCCACTTTCTAAGACACTTGTTGAAATTTTTGCTAAGTCTCTTTTATCAACAGGTGAAGAGGAATCTTTTTAAAATAATCTTGTTTTTCATAACTAAAGAGTAACTCTTTTTACAATCTTTTGATATTCCACTCGCAAAAAAATTTACAACTCAAAAGATGTCACTTGATTAGTTTGATAAATATAAATTGCTCACTTACTCAACAATGAAATAACGAATGCTTAAATACTTGAAAAACCTTAAAAATATGTGTCTAGAAACACCAAATGCTTTTTTATACAATAAATAAAGAAAAAACATGTATTTATAAGATTTTGGTACTTAAATTAGTCATTATGATTAAAAACAAGTCATTATAATAACTAGTTGTAGAGCATTGGCCAATTAGTGTACAATAATATGTATTGAATAATTAAGATTCATTATTCGTTAATCATTGATCAACCAAGAGGTCATATCGATCAACTAATATAGTATTTTGGTTAAGTAATATGTTAACCCATATTGCTACAAATTCTTAGTTTAACAATTTTAACCTACGTCCATTTAATTACTTCGCTCCACATTTTACACACACATATAAACGTTATATCTAGAGTATGATTCATTATAAACAAATCAATACTCTGTTAGACATTTTTGCCCCAAAGGGCAATTTTGTCAATGTCTCTGAAGTTGGACTCACATTAATTGCAATTTTGGTTTTTAAATAAATTACCGGTTAAGTTACGCCATTTGATCCGGATAAAGATAATAAGGTGGCCCAATAAATGATCTAAATTAATGGGTCGAAGTCCGGGTGAAAAATGGGTCCCGATCAGTGTGGACCAGGTCCATATCTGCCTTGTGATGGGGAAGCCCGATATGGAAGCTATATAAAGGTTATGTCTCCTGCAGTTACTCATAAGCATAAAGAGAACGTTCACGAGCATAAGGTTCCTGATCCGTTAAGGAAGCTCGGAACGCTGAAGAAACTGTAGAAAGGCCTAGCCCGTGAGTCAGTGAGCGCTTTTCACTAAAGGATCCGGAAGATTCGGAGACGTTTGAAGCTCGAAATTGGCATCGGAATCCGAGATGGAACCGAATCCAGGTATTCCGCATTACCTTCGTTTTTTATCCTTTCACGTGATCCTGTTGTACGTAATAAGGTCTCCTCTACGTACTAACAAGAGGTCCTTATTCCTTAGTAGGAGACTTCAATTGATTCCCGAACTCTAGAGGCAATATGGGGTTGCAAGTGGTCAAGTCAAAAATATCGAGAGTTATAGAACCTCCTTGGGAATACTGGACTAACAGACCTTAAAGGATTTGGGAACACTTTTACAAATAGGAGATCGGTTTCAAATATTAAAAAAAAACTAGAAAAATGCCTAGTAAATGCACAATGGATTCAACAATTTCCAGGAGCTCTTCAACTTTTGGAGAGCGTATTACATCTGATCACAACCCCATCTTTATAGATTGTGAAGTTATAGGAGAAAAAAGGAAGACGCCTTTTAAGTTTTACAACTCCCCGATGAAACATCCTAGTTTTATTGAGGCAATCTAAATGGGCATAAAGATTGAAATAAGGGAACCTAAGAGTTTTTTATGTTTACAAAAACTAAAAGTAGCTAAATGGAATTTGAGGGGAATCATAAAGAGCAATAATGATCCTATGTTCCTCACCAAGCATAATGCATTGGAATAACTAGTGCAATGTCAAAGAGAAATCATGGCAAACTAGGAGACAGTAGGATAAAAAGGTAAGAAGGGGAGTTAGTAAGGAAATACAATAAGGCTTTGGAGATACTAAACTCACAGTTAAGCCAGAAAGATGAACAAGCTACTATTTTAACTTCACATAAGCAAGGAGGAACAAAAATAACATCATATTCTTAATTGCTGAGGAAGGAGTACAAAAGAGTAAAAGAAAAAAAAAAGAGAGTAACTGAGCCAACATTTACTAAAATGGATAAATTGAATGGTATGAGTGCGATGCTTAGTGAAGAGCTGAGATTGCAAAGCTGACTTTGATTGTATAATTCTCATGAGATTAATACAATTATATTCAACTTTCAAAAAAGAAGGATAAAGATATTTACAATATGCCATAAAAATTATAATGATGGTAGTGGAGATGGTTATAATAGTGGTAATATTAAGCATTACTAGCTCATAAAGTGATTCATTTGATGTATAATGTCATAGATGGGGATGAGAGATAATACTCTCAATAGTAAAATCATGTTGGTAGTGGAAGTTAATAAATCATATATTTTTGTTTGAGCTCCAATTTTCATTTTTTAATGGAAAAGTGACTTTTCTTTCAAGGTAAAACATTTCATTCATTAATAAAAATGGTAAAAGTATTTATAGATGCTAGCCCAAATGGGATCCCATACACCAAGTAGGTTACTGTAATTTTAGATGTTAGATGCTTACCCTTGGCCTAATGAGAAAAACACTTTTGTATAGTCCAAATAGCACAGCCCTCACTGCCACAAAGAGTTATTTGTTGTTATAAATCTCAAAAATTGGTAAAGTAGAATTGTGAAAACTATTATCGATCCTTACATCCATTCACAATAAAATTCATCAAGTGGAAGACCTTTTGTGTTGTCCAACCATATTCTGGTACTCTCATTTGGATACGGCAAAGTTGTACCTATCAATTCAAATAACTATTATCACATAAGAAAGAAACAAAACCAAGATTTAGGAATAGTATAATAAAATATCATGAATGTTATAACTTAAAGAGCCTTTAAGTAAAGTAGAGGGGAAAAAAAGGAACATATCTTCCCACTTTTTCCTTATTTTATCCAACTCTTATATCAATACAATTCATAAGTAGTGACTGGGTGAAGCCACCAATATTTTCATTTTAAGAATTCCATCAGGTTATAGAAGTCTAGCTAGTAAATGAAACTACCAACTAGGATTTGTGCCCTGATCACAATTAATTGTGAGTTTAGTTTTTTAATTAGTTGTGTTGCATCATCAGAAAGATCCTAAACATTAAATTCATCCAATAATTTAGTAAAAGAAAACTTGATTGTATTATAAGGTAAGAATGGCTTAAAATTCTTCCGTAAAACTATAATCATAAACACAAAGGAATTAATAGTAAGGGTCCCAAAGCAAATGGATAGGGATTCAAAACACAACTCTCTCAAATTCAATTAAAGATCACAAACAAAACTTGACAATTCAAAAAAAATTATTTAGATCAGTATGAGACTGAAAATATAATGATACAAACACCAAATTTATGTGGACCCTCCAGAGTAGAGGTAACAAATATGGGGCCAACCAATAAGTAAATTCACTAAATTCCAATAAGAATTTACAAGATTTTAAATTCTGAACTATTGGCCATTGCTTAAAATTATATCACACCATAACTATAAGTTTTCCCACTAAGTTTTAGGATTTAAAACAAGTTGATATAACAACTCAATCATATAACTCAATTAATGGTATCTAACATCTACGTGCTTTATGTGGGAATCAGATATAGTATTTTTGCTCAAGTATATAAAACTTTGACTATCACAAAATACCACACAATTGTGTTGCTTTATATCTAACTTTTGAAAGAACCTCTTCAGCTAGAGCATCTCCTTATTAGCCTCTATAATAGTTATATACTCTACTTTAATTATGGGTAAAGCTACACACTTTTGTAGTTGGATTGCTATGAAATGGCTCCACTTATAAACTTGAAATGGATTTTCTACTATCAAGATCTTCAGTCATATTTGTATTTATATAACCTTATAGAATTATTTCCCCACCACCATATCACAAACTTTACTTAGATGTAGCTTGTAGGTATCTCACAATTCTTTTCATTAATTCCTAGTGAACCTTTTCCATATTAGGTAAATATCACTAACCCAACAGCCTATGCAATATCTAATCTTATGCATACTCTTGCACACATCAAAGACGCTAATACCATAAGTATGAAAAAGAAAACATAACATCTTTCTCCTTTTCTATTGAGGGGCATGCACACTTATTTAGCACGAAGTCAGGTTCCATCACATTCTAACATGCTTCATATTGAACCTTTCTAATAGTCCACGAAGTCAGGTTCCATCACATTCTAACATGCTTCATATTGAACCTTTCTAATAGTCGTTTAATATATATTTCCTACAAAAGCCACAATTTTTTACTCTTCTTATCCTAAGTTATTTTCATTCCTAAAATATGATTTGCAAGTCCCAAATCTTTTATATTAAAGGATTTAGACAGGTTCTCTTTCAATTTTTGAATTATTCTAACATCTTGACCATAATCAAAATATTATCTACATCTAGAAGAAGAATGATTAAGTTTCCACTTGTGAACTTCGTGAAATAAACATAAGGATTGACATATGGTCACTTATAACCATTACCTATCATAAAGGAGTTGAGCTTTTGATACTACTTCCTCAGCTTGCAAGTCAAATACTCATTGCCCTTAACCTTGAATCCTTCTGGTTGCTTCATATATATTTCTTCTTTCAAATATCCATATAAAAAGGTTGTCTTAACTTCTAATTACTCGAGTTCAATATCCAAACTGGCAATTAGACCCAACATTTTTCATATTGAAGTCATCTTGACTACCAGTGAGAAGTTTTCATCAAATTCTATGCCTTTTTTTGGTCGAATCCTTTCACCACTACTCTTGCCTTTTGGAATCTTCACTAGCTCATATGTTTCATTTTTATTTAAAGAACTCATCTCCTCTTTCATAGCTAAGATTTAGAGATCTTATCCTTCCTATGATTCTACCTCTTGCACATTCTCAAGCTCCTGCTCAATGGTAATTATAAAATATTTAAAACTCAAATACAGTCTATAAGGCCTTTTCTTTGTATTTTTTCTCTGCAGTTGACCATGGAAGCTAAATATCATCCACTGATGGACTAGGTTGCTCCTTCTGCTCATTATTTTTAGTAAACTTATCATGCTTATAGAATACCACATCTTTGCTCCTAATAACTTTATGCTTCTTTCGGATATAGTGTCTAAAGCTAAACTGATCATTGTTATAACCAACACATATGCAAGCTATCATCTTTAAGTTAAGTTGCTGTCTATGTTCCTTAGGTGCTTGTTTAAACATCGTGCAACCAAATACCCTAAAATGTTGGTATGAGGGATCTTATCTATTCACACTCACTTAGGAATCTCAAATTTTAAGGAAACTGAAGGAGTTCAACTGATTGCATAGATGGTAGTTCTAATTCATCAGCAGCTTATCTGAGCATGTGACAAATCTTCTTCATAATTGTTCGGTTCATTCTTTGGATAATACCATTATATTATGGAGTATGAAGTCTGACCTTCTCATTTCTAATGCCATGGAATGCACAATAATCTTCGAACTAGTTGAATGTATACTCTCCTCTATTATCTATTTATAGGCTTTTTAGTTTCCTCTCTATTTCCCTTTCTACCATGGCATGAAACTTTTAAAAATTTTCAAAGACTTGACACTTTGCTCTCAACATGTATACTCAGGTCTTCCTTGATGTATCATAAATAAATGTAACAAAATATTTGTTACCTCCTAATGTATCCTCTTTAGTATGACCAAAAACATTTGAATGCACCAAATATAATCTTTAAGTCATCTTTATAGATCTCTTTTTGAAAGATTTTATGCTACTTTCTTGCCAAAAATGATCAAAAGGAGTATGAGGAAGGTTTTATTAATCAAGATAAAGGATTGACTAGCCAACAACTTGATTCACTTCTCACTCTTATTTCCTAATTATTGATGTCACAGATTAGGGGAAGTATCCTCTATAATTGTATATCCTTCTTCACCATCAACTTAAAGTGTGTCTTTTACAATGTACAATATAACTCTCCTCAAGTAACTGTCATTGTTTTCTTATATAGTTTCCACTTCGTATTCCCAAACTTGTACTAAAATCCTTCTTTATCTAACACATTAGCTGACAATAAATTTAACCTCAAATTGGGTATGATGTACATCTCTCAACTTTAGCATGCATTTGATGTTAGTCTGAACCTAGATATCACCCATGTCTACAGTCTTGGAAAAACTTTGATTTCTCTTCTTAACATAACCAAAGTCTCTATTCCTATAGTTTAGAAGTAGTCCCTCTTAATTAGGAACACAATGATAAGAAGCTCTTGTATCAATCAACCACTTAGAACTCGAATCATTGACATGGAAACATTCATTTGTTGCATAAATTAGGGACACTTTGTCATTCGCGCTTTGTAGCTATTACAGTTGTATTCTTATCACTTATATCATTTTGATGGCCTTACTTTTTCTATTCCCTCTTCAACTTGTAGCAAATCCTCTTAATGTGACCTAGCTTGGTGTAATAGTGACATGTTTTTACCTTTTTTTGGCTTCTGGACTTTAATCTACTCTTAGACTTACCATGCCTTTTGGGAACTCTCTTTGAATTACTAATTGTCACCACCAACGTCTCCCAACTATTCGGTTAATAGGTATAAAGCATAAAGCTTGTCATCAAGAATGATCTTCATAGTGGTCATCTTGTTGATTATTACCTAAAAATGATTAAGGTGCTCCGACATAAATTTCTCAACTTTTAGCTTTAACTTTACTGGCCCCTTAATTAGAGAGGCCTTGTTATGGGCAATCTTCTTTTTGTAGAGAACTTTCATCTTTTTTCACAACTTAAAAGGAGCGGTTTCTTGGGAATATGATTGGACATACTAATATCAATCCATTATCAAATTATCAAATTATGCCTAGAGTTTTCTTCATCATATTTTCCCATCCTCTATTTGACATCTTCTATGGTTTAAAAGGAACATCATCCTTCATATCTCTGTCCACATTAATAGGATTAAAGGATATCCTTATAGTACAGTAAGTACTCTATCATGGACCTCTAAATATAGTAGTTTTTTTTACGTCAACATGACCATAGACTTGTTTCCACCTTCCATAACTGATGGCTTTAATACCATTAATGGTTTTGAGGTGGCTTTTAAGGAATTATTTGACTAAGTCTAAATGAGCTCATATACATCTAAGACATCATATCTCAACTCAAAACCTTAAGGTAATGGATTATGAGTCCTACCTTAATATATAAATCACTTTATCTTTATGTTTCTTTCCAATGTTGGATTATCCCACTTATAAATTTCCAACATCTCCCCATTACAAATGGATATATCTATATTAGACTAACTCCCCCCTCAACCTATATTAATGTAAAGACATTTGAGTCACTCTGTGAACCACTCATATGACCCAAATCCAAGATTCTCTATTCATTAAGCTTTGTCAACCTATCTCTGATACCACTTGTAGGGATTCAAAACATAACTCTCTCAAGCTCAATTAAAGGTCATAAACAAAACTCAATAATTCCAAAAAAATTATTCAAATTGGTATAAATGAAAAGATAAAGATATGAACATCAAATTTACATGAAAAACCCTCCAAAGCAAAGGAAACAACCCTAGGCCAAATCAATAAGCAAATCCACAAAATTTAAATAAGAATTTACAAGAATTTGAATTTTGAGCTATTGGACCTTGCTCAAAACTATATTACAATACAACTGAAAGTTATCCCATCAAGTTTTATGACTAAAAAATAAGTTGACTTAACAACTCATCACTCTTCTCAAACTAACCCTGAAAATAATATATCTACAAACAACTTATTGTTATAAACTATCAACGAAAGAATGAAAGACTTTTTTCACTCACTCTCACTTAGTATATCTTCACTTTTCATTTCTAGCTAGTTATCCATAAAACCTATAGCTTTTTCTTTTTTTATTCCAAAAATTTGATTTTTATGCACTGTACAAGGTCACATACACGACCATGTAAGTGATCGTGCCCCTTTTAAATTTAAAGATACCATGAATGTACATAATTTTAGAGAGCTACATGATCATCACACTCGGTCATGTATGTCATGATCATGGAAGTATACATGAAAATGTATGTCTTCGAGTCTTCATAAAATGTGTGCATAAAAACACGTTCTTATGACCACATTTTTAGTGACTTGAATGATCCACACAATCATATGAGTAAAGGACATAGATGTGTAACATCCTAAACAACTGTGTCTCTTAAAAAATACTTAAATTCAATCACTATGTAACTTGTATTCACTCGTTCGTCGTTCCTACAATACAAAAGAGTGATTGTGATCACTGAAAGGTCATGTTTGTATCAAAATAGGGCTACATGCTAAAGATTATTTATGATGATTTTAAAATGTAGGGACGAGCTTGAAGAGAATTTTAACATCATTATCGACGTCAGACAAGTTACTATGAAGGGTTTTGAGGGGAGTTGGGAAGAAATTGGAGTGGATCCAAATGAGCCCATATACAATTAGGGCATATATCTCAACCTAAACTTTAAGGCTATAGGTTATGAGTCATATTTTTGTAAATAACTCACTTCATTCTTAAGTCTCTTTCTAACGTGGGATTACTACACTTGTGAATTTCCAATATTTCCCCTTTACAAGTGGATCTATCTATAGTGGACTAGCTTCCTCTCAACCCATAACTTATGTGAAGCCATTTGAGTTACTTCATAGTCATCATTCATTTGACCCAAGTTTATGAATCGCCATTCACTAGACTTTGCCAACCTAGCTCTGGTAACAATGAAGGGTTTTGAGGGAGTCTGGGGAGAACTTATATTGAATTAGTGAGCTCATATATAATCAAGACATAATATCTCAACTCAAAATTTTAAAACTATGAGTTGTAAGTCCTATCTTTGTATATAACATACTTTATTTTTGTTTCTCTTATGATGTGAGATTACTCCACTGGTGAATTTCTAACATACTGAAAACATCATAGATCAAACACAAAAATGGTTGCAATAAATGTTTACAGCTAATTGTTAAATAGCGAGTCTCATTGTTAATATAGACAAGCAAATCTAAATAAGAATTTGAATCTGGTTAGCTTGTTAGATAGGCAAGTGACCGCGAATAAAAAAAGCTCCTAGCAAAAGCCGAAAGCTGTGCCTTGACCATTTGGCATGTCCCAACCTCCATGAAAAGCACACATAGAAATCTGAACTTGCTCGTTTCGTAGAGAGATGGAAAGCCATCGATTTTTTCACTAACAATCACATTTTCGTACATTGAATGGTAATAACTCTCAAACGATGCCATTTTCTCCGGAATGAAACAGCAGAAGGCTAAGAACTGAAATATCAGGAAAATGGGAAAGTGAAGGGATTCCAGAAACATAATTACCAGGGCAACAAAGGAGATAAGAGCATAAGATGCAGACAAGAAATAGAAAATGCCTCTCTGCCATTCTTCAGATTCATCGATTTCTTCCCACCAATCCAATCCATTAATCTCATCGCTGTAAAACACTCCCTTGCCAAACCCGAATGTGTTAGTCCACAAACTCCATGCCATAGACATTGACAGTAGCAGTATTAGTCGAAATCAACAACAAAGAACACGAAGGAACAAAAGAAAGAAAGGGAAACGATAGTTGTTATTGCCCAGAGAGAGAAAGAGGGAGTGGAACTAGACACGTGGAGAGATGAGAGATAGGACAAATAGACAAAGAGGGGGTAGTGTACCGCGTACGTGTAAAATGGGTAAAGGCCAAAAGAGAGTTCGCGGCAAAGTTCGTTAACTTCGGAACAAACAATGCTTTTACTTTGCTTGTTCACAACCGGAGATTACTACGTCGCCGGCCATTTTGCCACCCCGGCTTTAGTTGAGCATTGACTATTTGAATTTGACTTTTCACTTTTGGATCGCATGGGTCCTTTTTTTTTTTTTTCTCACCATAATATCAGAATAATTGTTGATTCATTCCTTCCCCAGTAGGTTCTACGCCAACCTTGTGACCACACCACTACTATAAATTCTCCGTCTTTGTTAAATCAATCTTAGAATTTATTTTTTTAATTTTGAATTAAATTAAGCCATAAAAGATAATATTTATAAACATAAACCAGCACATCATTTTGAATGGAATAACAAAACACATGAATATTTAGACTATTAATAAGTACACAAAGTAGACATAATTTCCATACTGATTTTAATCTATCATTGTATTTTTTTTCTCCAAATATGATATGTGTAACTTGATTTATCACTCTTAGATTTTGTTTAATCTCTCGTGACTATGAATTTAGGAAAGAAAAAAAAAATTGTCCTCCAAATGTTTGCATAATATTGTAAAACTTTTAAGTTTTACGTCATCTGTTTACTTGAATATAACTTCACTGATCAGCAGCAAAACAATATGAGAGATGGCCTATATAAATCTGTACTTCTTCTAATGTTTGAAGACTTATTTATAGATATGCGATTAATTGTAAAATTAATTTTTTAAAAAATATAAATGTTACTATGGCAAGAAGAGCTTGAGGCAACAACAAAAGCCTAACTATAAGTCCAATTATTGTTGCCTTTTGAATAAGGCAATAAAATGATGCTCCTATAAACATAAGATAATGAAATTTCTTGATTAGGTAACAAAATAAATAATGTTGCTTCAAGTTTTGACCAATGTAACACAATAATTTCAAACTATAGCAATAATGTTAAATAGATATTGCAACAATTTAAGTCTT
>JANKYF010000224.1:57052966-57063638 GCA_029829435.1 Erythroxylum hondense | reverse complement strand
AGGATTTGTCTAACTACTTTCACTCAAAACAATAATAAATAAAATAACTCAAGTATTTGATCAACTGAAAATTAAATAACAAAAACACTTGAAACAAAGAAGACTTCCCTATGAATTTGTCTTTTCAAAATAATTCAACCGAACACTTTTCGCCATAGTTAATTCTTCTTTCATGAAACGAATTACCACTGGACAAAACGCAGCCCACAGCCTTCTCTATATCATATCACGTGAGTTCCAGCTGAAATAAATTCACATACCCCAAATTCTACCGTATATGAAAAGAAACTCAGCAAGTAATATTCAGCTCACAACAGAACATCATACGCAGCCCACAAAGGATGTTTCGACGATATACCTCCAGTGGCAGGACGAAACACAGCCCACATCCTTCTCTATATCATATCACGTGAGTCCCAGTTGAAATAAATCCATATATCCCAAATTCTACCATATATGAAAAGAAACTCAGCAAGTAAAATTCAGCTCATAACAGAACATCATATGCAGTCCACCAAGGATGTTTCAACGATATACCTCCACTGCTTCCAAGTGATTCATGCAGGCTGCTTTTCAATATACTCAAGGTGAAACACGTTTTTGACTCACACAAGAACAAGATGCGCAATCTCCCAAAGATATTTTCCAAAGACACAAAATAAGCAGTTCCTACGACAAAATACCAAGTACCCAAGGTGAGACACAATCATCAACTGATCAAAGAACAAAGATGCGCAGCCAGCTAGTTTTGTATATTTCTCACCTGTGACCCACGCAACATCAACTTCACACCTACCAGATTATTTTACCTTAAAACCCACCTCTAGGTTTTTCCAATGACGTGTAGTAGTAGACTCCTTTGCTAAATCAAATAAGTGGGCAATTGTTGTATAACGTGAACTTACCAGAAAGTGTCCATCTTGTGTACGCTGATATGCAAGTCCAATATCCAAAACACAATATCTCATTAACTATTTGGACTTTTAATAAAACACAAACTCCACCTCTTATATGTCCAATTTAAAATACAAAAATAAAATAAGATATATATAAAATATATCCTAACAAAATGGCACAGATGGCAACAAGTGAGTATATATAAGTTGAATCATTACATCAGGAAAGCCAGGTCAAAAGAAACAAGAAACCAAAACTTTGAATGGAAAGTCCATGCACACATGAGTTGTTCGCTAAAATTTGTGGAAAAAAAATGCTAGGTGAACTTAAATCGATATAAATCTAGCAAGTTTCTCATTCCGAACTTAATTAATCTGAAAGTATACTTACTATTTTGATCCTAGGAACTCTGAGACTACTCCAAAAAAATCAAACGTTCCACATTCTAATCCTAATAAGCACTCAAGAGGCCGCGTAATCTTTTTTTTCTTGTTCTTTTTGTGATAGGCAGTTTGCCACCAGTCATTGTTTACCCTTTTGATATTGTATAACCTCTCCTTTAGACTCTTCCATCGGGATTGCTTCGGCCTGCTTTTCCATGTTACTTGATCCTTTGACAAACATATCATATGGATTTGCAAATGAAGTTGATTAGATACGTTAACGTTTTCCTGGAAACTATGCAGCTTTCCCTCCGATTTCTTCTTGCCGTACTCTTCGGACACCGACTATAACAAGTGCAAGTCGGAGGAGGCTGCATCCTGTGAAGATGATTTCCTAGTAAAGCTACAGCTTGCATCTCAATGTCATTCGTCTTGCAGGCAATTTAACAAATCTTAGCATTACTGGTTATAAATTATTGTTGTAAACGATAACTAATTAAAATAACCAAGTAGCTAGATTAGAGATGCAGCAATTTAAAATTTATAATTATCAACTTGCTTTTTTATTTAATAAAAATGCCAATTTTTTTATATAATTTATATGAATTTTCAAAAACTTCTAGACATGTAAACTATATTTACTTCAATAAAAAATTTTAAGGAGTGTCTGGTACAAAATAAAATATTGTAATATATCAATTAATAATATCAAATACTAAAGAACGCAACAATTAAAGAGGATTTGAAAAATTAAATCATAACTAGAATAAAATATTTGCCAGACACAAGTGAGTTGACATATTACAGTGTGTACTCATGCAAGAGCTAGGCGGCAAGGAGACAAGATCATCTATCTAATTTTATGGTATTTTATTGTGTCCAGTGAATATCAATCATTTATTTCTGCGAGATCCGCATTTATTTATGCGAGACTCACATAAATAAATGGCTGAGATTAACTGGACACAATAAAACACCATAAAACTGGACAGAGGATTTAGACTCGGCGGCCAGTTAGAATATTGAACTACACGAGGTATCAGTGAAGTACATTCATGGCGACACTTACTTTGATCAAAATATAAGATGAATATATTAAAGTCAAGGCAGTAACATACTGATTTACTACGATTATGTAATACTGCAACTCCAATCAAGGTTTGAGTATAGTGAGGAGGAGATACGAATATAGATAACTCCACTAGTACTTAAAAAAGTATATTTTTAGTTGGAAACTGAACTAGGCAGTTCAACAGATTGTAATTTATCAGCTCAAAAAGTAGCAGTTCATTATATAAACTCAAGAAGGAAAGTGCTTGTAAGCTTCCCTACGGCAGAAAAATCTTATGACAGAACCAGCTTCCCTAGTGAAGACAAAGTATGGTACCCAGTGACCACCTTCATCAGCATCTTACCTCCATCTATAATAGCTGTACTAAAGCTGTACTCACTAGTCATTCCTAATATTCTCAATGACAACTACCTCATTTGGTGCAGGCCAATATACGTACAAGTTCCTCATGAGTGTAAGCAAGCAAGTATAAATATGGGTCTAAACTCTTTCAAGTGACCATCACCTTAAAACCTTTGGACAGTCTTATAGCGAGAGATCAGTTGCTCTTTTTATTGCAACCATCTTCATAAGACGGCGAAAATGAGGCCTGCGCTTGCCACTTTGCTGCTTCTTTTGATGGTTCTTAGCTCCTCTTTCCTTGAACCAGCTATTGCTAGTGTCGAGAATGGACCAACCGTCCCGCTTCCAGGTATGCTATTCCCCAGCGTACGAGTAGAATATTTGACTCATACGGGCATAAGAATGCATGCATGCCTATACATACGATGAAGGGTTTTGAATTGCGATTGTTTGTGAACTTTGGTTTAACTTCTTTGAACTTGTGGGCAGGGTTTAAACTTGCAGTGTGACTTGATATTGTGATTTTCTGTGATATATGATGATTAAGATGGGCTAATAAGGTGTTTTTCTCTTTTGATGTTTAGAAGGTTCGTGCGAGTCAAAGTGTGGCGTTCGTTGCTCCAAGACAGGATACCAGAAACGATGCTTCAAGTATTGTATGATATGCTGCAACGAGTGCAAGTGTGTTCCTTCTGGTACTTACGGCAACAAGTCAGAGTGTCCCTGCTATAGAGACAAGAAGAACTCCAAAGGCACCTCTAAATGCCCTTGAGCTTATACCATCAACTCTTAAAACCTACTTCAATCAATCTTTGTATTATGGTCTTCACACCAATAAGGAGTACTGTTTGTTTATTGATTTATTGTTTAGTTATTCTCCTGTATTAGCATTTGGAAGTTTGTATTTGATGAATTTTAAGATTTCCTCAAACTTTATATAAAGAATAAGATCTTTTTATGACAAAAGACTTTTTGTTAGTCTTTTTAGCGGAACTTATCACTTAGTTCTTAGTCAATAGTTCGATAAATACTTTATTTGATCTATGCAATTTATGTATACTTAAAAGATTTATTTAATAGATTCTTTAAAAATAGTAATTATACATTTTTCATAAGAAAAATTAGAATATCATGATATTTTAAGTAGTCTTTTCTTATTACTTTTTTTTTTAAGGAGGGCAGAGCCTTAAAAACAATTAAATAGGACACATTCGTAAAAAAGAGACCCCACAAATATCCTCCATACAAATGGTAGAATAACTTCAAGGAGACGTCCAGAAATAATGAATCTCAGGATCTATCTGAAAAGCATGATTGGCCAGCCAATTAGCACAACCTGCATGAATTTAGCCAATCAGCACAACCTGCATGAATTAAATAAAGTGATTATAAGATATCCGACTTGGGCTTACCAAATGATTAATCATTATCGATCTTTTCACTACTTTTCGTCAATTGGATTTACAGGTTTATTCCCTGTACATAATAATCATGGAAACAATTATCTACAAGTTGGAAGCAATGGTTTCCTTGGTACAAGATCTTAATCTAGATTTTATGTTTTCAAGAACCATCCTCTTTTTCACTGTGAGGAGCCTTTGGCCGATGCGTCATTACTGATACTGTACGAAAATTAAGTGATGAATGGACGTCATGATCTTAAGTAGGGTGTTCGCTTCGCTGCCATGGCTGCTTCACCACTTCTATGGATATTGTTGCGTCAGTCTGCTAAGACTTGGTCTTACTCTTGGAGAAGTTGAGGAATATATCCTTATTTTTGGTTCTTCTTCTGCAATTTTCGATGCAATATATATATATATATATATATATATTACTAAGAAGGGCATAATAATGTCATTATTATGTCCTATTTTCATATTATTTATCAGTATCCAACTTATGCATGAATGAGAATGGCATAATAATGTCAATTGTCAGATTCTGTTTTCCACTTTGTCTAATATAAAATTTCCAACCTCCCGTGACCTTCAGCATTTTGACTTCCTTTCATAGGCCTGACTCAAGATTTTTCAAGACTACACAACCAACATCATCCTTGATCAAAAAACCAACGTGATTGGTTAAATAGGATTGACCCAAAGAGCTTGCAGAAGCAAAAAAGGTAGAAAGCATTCACAGAATGAGGAGCATATACAATTACAATTTGAATATGAATACACGACAAGTGATTTTCCACGTAGCTCACACGACACTACAATAGCTTTTGATGCTTCTACTGTAACACTCCACTCTCGCATGACCTGAACCTGACATCAATGGTAATATCCGAGTCCGTGTCCCGCGAAGGTGGCATGCTACATCACTTAGTTCGTCAAAATTCAGTATAAAAAAGGTAGAAAGCATTCACAGAATGAGGAGCATATACAATTTCAATTTGAATACACGACAAGAGATTTTCCACGTAGCTCACACGACACTACAATAGCTTTTGATGCTTCTACAGCTTGTAATCTTCAATATTATTGACACCGAATTATTGTCTAAAATTGTTAACGTAGTTGATAGTTGTACTGAACCTGAGTTGAGGAAGATGATTACAGAGTTACAGGAGGGAAAGATGGCATCTAACGTGTTTGAATGGAGGGAGGGGGGTGGTGGGGTTTGGTTCATGACAGGGCACAGGAACGGGGAGGACATTCTGATGTGACAGCAACAATCAAGAAGCTTGAAGGTCAGTCAAAGGGATATCAGGAAATATATCAGACAATGCTTCATTTGGCAGAGAAGCAAGGATGAGACACCAAGGCACAGGCGAGCCGTGGTTCAACCCAGGATCAATGGAGCTTACGTTTCCTTCTGTGTGCACTTCAAAGAATGCGTCCACATCCTGGGGCCCCGATAGATTGATTTGGTTGGTTTAGAGACTGTTAATTTTAATTTGTCTTACTAAAATAAATAATCAAAATAATTCCAGCCAAAATTTTCCCACAATTAGTGACCATATAGAGGATAGTCCTTCCTTTTCTACTGAAAAAGGAAACATTTCAGTAAGTCCAGATTTAATAATTTTCAGTTTTTGGCTTATAGAAAGTCATTCCCTACGGATTTAACTTTGGAAAGGCGTAGAGAGGGGTGCACTACCATAATGTGCATAGAAATGAGAGATCCAAAATGGATATTTTTCTGCTCAAGCACTCGGCAATGGCTAAACTCAAAACAGTATATTTTCATATGTAAAATGTTTTCACAAGAATCAATGATGTCCTCCATAAATCAATTCTTCTCTACAAACAATGTTCATAATTCGAGCAGTAAAACCAAATGTATACACACCATATGAATTGCATTACTCAAAACCTTGGGGTGCTACTCTTGCTGAATCAGCCCCTCCCAGCATTACCATGTCGTTGATTTCTGAAGTAACTAAGAAGCCCCTGCGCCTGCAGGCACGAGGAAACGTATTTCAGCCAAAAATAACAGAATAGAATGAAGAGCATTGTCAATTATGTACCTTTTCTTTGGCCCTTGGGGTGCCAGACTGTGACAAAGCCACCAATGGCGGGACAGCACCTTCTTGCAGCACCATATTGCAAAACCTATTACTGGTGGTACAAAGCTGCAAAAGAGCAGCAGCTGCATTTTCCTTTCCCCTTGCAGAACCCAACTCAACAACCTCAACAAGAAATGGAATCCCACCCTCCTGGCCGATAGCACTCCTTCCCTCAGGTATCGTTGCAAGATTTGCCAAAACAGCCACTGCCTTGTCCACTAGCCCAGCTGTTGGATCCATCAACTCCACAAGGTGCCTAACTGCACCAGCTTGCACAATTCGCGCCTTGTTCTCATGGAAAATTGAGAGATTAAATAACGCTGTGGCTGCATCCTTTTTACCCCTGGGAGTTCCATTACCAAGTAAATCAACAAGTGGTCCAATCGCCCCAGATTTTCCGATTCTGATCTTATTTTCCTCAATAACAGAGAGGCTGAAGAGTGTAGCAGCTGAGTTCTCCTTAGCTTCAGGACTTCCTGTTTTAAGGACATCAATTAGGGGCTCAATAGCACCAGCACTAGCAATTACAGCTTTGTTATTGTCATTAATTGATAAGTTAAGAAGTGCAGTGACCGCATTTTCCTGAATCTTTATGTCTGATGACCGCAGTAAATCAACCAACAGGTTAATGACTCCACAATTTGCTATCACAATTCGATTATCCATGTTGTGTTTAGCAAGCATCCTGATATCAGCTGTTGCCTCCCTTTGAGTGTCAATTGAAGGGCTTTTCAAGACCTCAACTAGGTTCTTAACTTGAGTTTCGATGCCAGAGAGATCAGTCCTTGTTTCAATAGTAGGAGAAGAAACTATCCTTTGCACAAGCCTATCAGATGGACGGCGCCAGAGAGTTTGACTTCGAGACCGTGTCTCAAACAAACGGGGTGAGAAAGGCTCCCTTTGAGGGATGCTCAAGGGAGTAGATGATCGTGACTCTGGTTTTACCTCCCCAGAAGTGTCAGTGCTGTAAGAACAAAGATGGTTTGATACGTCTGAAGACTCACTAGCTTCCCTTGCTGTGCCTTGAGAATTCATATTAGATGGCAATGCTGAGGCACTTCTAATATGAACAGGTTCTTCTTGTCCGAAAGAACTTGGTACTTGTTTTTTAGTCGGTGATACTGAGGGGTCATCATCCGAACCCTTATTCCATTCTTCCAAATTAGCAGGCCTTTCGTCAGAATTTAGCACAGATAATCGCGCAATATCTGATACCTGCCCATTTCCCACTACACTTGACAAGGAACCCTCAGAAATAGACCTGGGATGCCGAGGAGAAGTTCCTTCTCGATTAGTTCCACTGGGGAGCATCTTTTTCTTACCAGGTGAAACTGGTGGGTGAGTTGACTCAGGTGGCATAGGCTGGTTAGACCTAAATTGAGACAATGCGTGTGGATCCTGGGCTGCACCAGACTCCGCATGCACAGGAAGAGGCGAGGATTGGCTGATATTCAGAGACTTTGCCGGATCAGGCAGCTTTACATTGTTTAATTCACACCAGTTAGCAATAAGGGCCTTGACAGTGTAATTAGGTATGAGATTAGTGTGAGCAAGAGTCTGCCGTGTCTTAGGACACACATTAAGCCCAAGCTCAATCCATTTTTTTATGAATGCCCGTTCATAGGTTTGCCCTGATGCCACAATCACTGGATCTGTCATCAACTCGAGAGAAAGGGGGCAACAAAAATCATTAGGTATTGGAACTGGGCTAGTCGTCTCTGACTGTTTTGTCAGAACAAGGTGATCGTGCATGCTGGTTACAATAGCAATCATTTGCTCAATTAATTCTGCTTCACGAATTTTTTCAGCTTGCTCAGATTTCTCCTTCAACTTCTCAAGGGCCACTGCTTCAATCAGAATCTCCTGATTGGACTTCAAGTTCAAGCTCTCACCAATTTTCAACAGGATCTCTGAACTGTGTCGAACACCATCTGCTTGCACCTTTATAGCTTCTTTAAGGGTAGATGCCGTTTGTTCATACCCCATATGCTTAATTTTCTGAATGCAGAACTGCAATCAGCCATTAAAATTGTTAGACATTATGAGACAATTTAGCTCCCTTACTTTCCCTACCTTAGCAACTACTCCCAAAAATCCAACACATGGAGTTTCACTATATGAACCATTAAGATGGCATTTTGACCATAAAATCATCCACAAGAATGAGCAGTTTATGGTCTACCTGTAAAAAAGCTTATATGATCTTACAACAAGATTGAAAGAGGAAACTTACCTCAACAGATGACGAACTTAGCTCATCTGGGAGATATTCATGGGAAGCCTTCAATAAAGAAAAGATGTCGAGCCCTAACGTCCTAACCTTGGATAACAATGAATCAATTTGCAGAACCTAGAGAACAATGAGAGAACATGGTCAGAAAATAAGGCCAGAATGAATTTCTCATAAGCAAAATTAAAAGTTTAGTTCAAACAGAAATAATCATTTTCTGGAGGGACAAGCACTAATTTTGACAGATCGAGAACTGAAAGAAGAAAATTAAGATTATCATCTAAAAAATAAAGGAAAGTAAAAAGGAAAAAAAGAACTCTTTGGCCAATGCATTGCACAAAAACAAACTCAGAGATTGAAACTAGTCAAACAAGTGAGTCTCTGCCAGAAGCAACTTCTCATTTCCAGCAGATCAACAGACATCTAGAAAATGGAAGTTCATATAGTTGAAACTTAAATCATTCTGCTAAAATAGTTATTACTAAGACTCCATGGATATTATATTTCAAAGAATATAAAAAGGGTAGAAGAACTGCTTTTTGAGGGAAGCTATAGAGGTTTAGGGCAACATCTCTGTTAACAGTCTGCCCTTTAAGCAGGTATGACAAATCCAAATGACAGAACCTTCAGTTTGGAATTAAAGGCCCTGTAAAAGTGTTAAGTTCTGATGCCATGTTAATAAGACCTGCAACCAGTTCATAACGGTATTTTCTGAATTAAATCCCAAAGTTGAACACAACAATCTAAAATAGATCAACTAAAGGACTATAAAATTCCCATTTTTGTTATAAAAATAGATCATAAAGCCCCACTGACCTTTCATTGCAGTTGGATGAATGTTGTCTTTTAGCTTACAACTTTTGTTATCGGCATCATATACCATTTAACCACCATTATCACCATCAGCAAAGACCCGCTACCATTAAGTAAGATACTAACTTGGGATTGGAAACCAAGCAAAATTGTATACATAAAATGATCAGTGAGTTCTTTTAGACAGCTTATCAAGAGCAGTGGGAAGAAAGGAAGATATTGGTATTGCAGGAGTTGTGGGTTCCCCTATAAGCAACTCATTTTAAACATCAAAGAACCAAACGTTCCCGGCATATTAAGAAAATGCATTAATCCTTAAAATTTTTGTGCATTGGAAGAAGATGCTAATTCTTAAGAAATTTTAGAAAATAGGCTAATTTATATGATGCAGAGCCCTAGTATCTGCATATGAAAAGGCATGTGCAATGTCACAACATGGACCACCAGTAAAGATGCCAACCAAACAACTTAAAGTTAGGAAAATCCTAATAAGATGCATTTTCAATTTAAATCCACAAGACTACATTGTGAACTTACAAAATAAACTTGGCTTGACAATGGCTGCCAGTTTTCGAACAGATCCCTCAATTCATCGACACATTGACCCAATTCAAGAACTGCCTTACTGAGTAGTTCATCAGAAGCTATTTCAGAATCAATAATAGAGGCAAGTATTGGCCTTAGCAGCTTCAAAATCTCTTCTGCTTTCCAATAAGGCTTCTGTACTGGGTCCAAGTTTATGTTATCCAAAGACGACAATTGTAGAAATGAAGTAATGTTGTTGACAAGGACTTTTAACACTGATATCTCCATGTCACCTACATCAACAAAAAATCTGAGAGTCCCAAAGAAATGAATAAGGATGACAATAGATGTCAAAAATAAATAGATATTTATAAGACCTGATTATAATTACAAAACAAGTAACAATTAATTAGGAGATTATGCAGAAGGCATCATAGCCACTTTGCAGTGCATACAACAGAAAAACTCACATTCGGTACAGAGGAACTTTTCCTTTCTAACATTTACTAGATATATAAAGTTGGTGTTCAACGATAGGAGTTGGAATACACCAAAAGACCATTAGACATCATTGCAAATATTGTCGATCATCTTTGCCAAAGCATCTGAAATTGAGAAAGAAATATAATTTTGCCTCCATGAAGTGACGAGTTATGAAGAAATATCAAATCTAAAGCACAAAAGAATTACTTATAACAAAGGATTTAGTCAAATCCTAATGCTTGAAATACAAAGTTTCTTAAAAGTGAAATCACATTGTTAACATGAATATCCTATTCTGTTGGGAAATATTCAGCTGAATATTTCCTAAGATATTATTGGCTCCTAAAAGTCAATAAATCAGATCAGATAACATGTATCAGATCTGATATTGTGTACAAATATTAGGAGATTATGTA
>JANKYF010000224.1:57038519-57051005 GCA_029829435.1 Erythroxylum hondense | reverse complement strand
GCTATTTTCCAGAAGAAAAAAAAATTAATTGAGCATCCTGCCTTTTGTATTTCACAATGTTAGGGAATATGTAAAACCAATTAAGTTGGTCTCACACAACAGCTTAAGCTATTGTAGTGAAACGGTCACTTAACATGATATTAGAGTCTCTGTGACCAAGTGATCATGAGTTTAAATCTTACCACCCATCAATTATTCAACATAAGGTAGAGTGAGCCTGTGTAAGTTTCAAGTCCAAAGGGGCTTTCACTTGAGGAGGTGTATTAGTGAATATATGAAATCAATTAAGCTGGCCTCACACAACAGCTTAAACTATAGCTTTTAGATCAAGACACACTTCCAAAAGATAACTTCTAGATCCAGGCCATTACTCATTAACTGCAACCTTCCCATAACAGGGTGGTAAAACCTCATGTTCACTGCATTTCCGTTCCAATATTTCCATGTTGCTCTGTGACATGTGTCCTCGCACTGGGTTCTTCTAAACGTCTAACACTAAATTGCAAGTTAGAATTCAACTTTCCCAACCTAAAACAGCTGTCCACACTAGCACTCACGAAATCACCACACTGCCAGAGAAAACGTCCAGCAGATCACAAACCTAATCCAACATAGTCATGCCAGGATCAAACTACGAACAAATTACCATATTTACTCAAAACCCCAATAATTGAAACAACGTGAATAAGCTAAGATCGGTGAGCAGTTCAAAACGAACCTTGAAAGTTAATCATCTTCCCATAATTATATGACAGAATTAGACGAAAACAAGTGGTCAAATAACGGCTTAGATGGGAAAGAACATTCATAATTATCTTGTCTATGAGCAGAAGATACTAAAATTCCTTGAACACAACGATCAAAATTCAAAGGGGGAAACTAAAGAAAGTAACAAAGTCTTGGGTTGTTTGAATTGAAAGACACGACTGAAACAGCAGCTTAAACATGAATTGAACCTAAACTGCTGGCAGTAAATTACTGGCAGAGCGGGCGATTCCATCAACGAGCAAGAAAACAAAACCCTAAATTAGATAAATCAAATAGCGAAAACCGCAAAAAGGGCACCTGAGAAATGCAGAGAAGATGATATGCTGAAGAGAAAAAGTGAGAAAGATCAGATCTTTTTTGTTTCCCAACCCAGATTTCGGCCTGGCGTTCTGCCTTGCTCGTTTTGTCAGTCATTTCCAACTTGGTTGAAACAGTTGAATAATAATTTTATAATGAAGTTAGTTACATATAAGATAAAAGGATGGGTTTCGTATCAGGACATTCCTGTGATTAGATATAGTCAATGATGTCTTTTCATTTTTGGTAGCAGATTCAGAATATGAATTATTAGTTTCTCTTCATTTTAAATTACCGGTTAACCTGGAATTTTGTCTGTTGGACCGTTGGAAACGAATATGGTTTTTGGTTTACTTTAAATTAGTCATATATGTCGAGAGTTTTATGATTGGTCGGATAATCTAACATGTAATGCAGAAGAAGTCTCATTTCTGACCAAAAACATTTATGCACTAACTCGTTTCATTAAATATGAAGTTTGTTGTCTTCATGTTGGACTTGGACATCACCGATTAGTACATTCTTGAAAGTATGCAATTATTTATATTGACACTAAACATTTACTAATTTTAGCACAAATGAAATTCAATATTTCAACCCTTGATTGATTACAGGATAGAAAGAAAAAGGTTATTATAGTAAGAGATTGTTTTTTTTTTTTTTGTTTCAGAACGTTAAAATGGCAGTAATAATCTTAATATAAAGGCGTTAAAATAACTAGTAGAATTGTTCTTTGTGATTGAAAATTCAAAATTTTAAATTATAAAAGGTGTCTTTTTATAAAATATAAAAAAATGTTACGTACAATTGGTCTTTTTTTTCTTCTTATCCTTGCAAAATAGAGAGTGTTATGGGGGACACCTTTTTCAGTCTTTGTGAAATATTTCATATTCAAAATTTATGTTAATAAATAGTATATAAATATACATATTCTTTTGAACGTTTCTAATGAACTTTATGTGTCTCAAATTTTTCGGAAATTACAGTTATAGTATCATAGAGTACGCTGTGAAGTACAGTGTGACGTTAAATATGAAAGGGGTGGTGATTTGTTCATTTTGCTTTCGTGGCATTTTACTATTCCTGACTTAACGCCTCTGGTTTGACCACAAGTGAAAGATTCGCTCCCACCAATTTAAACGAAAGAGTTTTATCTGTTTTATATAGACATGTTTTATTCGAGCGGTGATTAATTTAAGTGTAAATAATTTAAAACACATTCTTGTAATTAAAACTTACTTAAAATATCCTAGGAACAATTAAAGAAAAACTGAAAAAAAAACTCATCAGTTAGAATGTCAACTTTCAGAATTTTCTAGGAAGCTCTTCTGAAAGGAAATAAGTGATAGGAAGGATAGGACTCCGCAACTTTTAAATGAAACTGTTAATTTCCGTTCAATTATTTAATTAAATATTTTCTTTTTTAATTTAACTCTAATTATATGATAACATTTTTAATGTTCAAAAATTTGCACATGGGAAATTTGTTATATTATTTGAATTTATTACAAATTTCTAATATAAAATAATTAGTAAAATTGAAATAAAAAGTTCAATATTTGAATTTTAAAAAAACGTTTTAAAGATAGCATGCTGTGCATCGGATGTTTTAACACTTGATAATTCTTGGCATTAGAGTACGATTTTTTTTTTTTTGACACGAGATGTCTTCAGAAGATTTTAATTATAAGAAAATATTTTTAAATCATCCGCAATTATATTAATCTTTGTTTGAACCCAATAAGTTTTTTTTTAAATAAAATTTTAACTCTAAATTTCAGTCGGTTGCATATATACAAGTAAGTTTAATTCTACAAACTTACTTAGAGGCGCTTATAGGTTAGAGTGCGAATCTTTTTAAATATGATAAAAGACAGACAAGAAAAATAGCAGCAGATAGAAAATTCAACCAAGCAACCAATAGCGTTACTTGTTATTAAACTACAGAGTCAACGAGTAGGCATCATGTATTAGTTTTAACTTACAAGGGATCGACGTCACTCGTCAGTTGTCACCCACCGTAAGGTTAGGTATTTAGGATGACCAAGAAACCCCACGTCTGGAATGAGGAGTAACAATGTGAAAAACTTGAACTAATAAGGTGCCTGAAGAATTGAAAAAATGATATTCTAATGTTATATATGGAATTTTGAAGGGTGTTTCTTCATTCTTGTCAATGAAATTCAGTTGGGTAATATTTGACTACCAACTTGTTTACGAGTTTGGTGGAGTAGGATAAGATTTTCCAAGGAATCTCCTTCGTATATGTATGTTTGGCCTGGCCGAGTCAAACCACGTCCGCGTCATTTTACGGGAGGCCAAGCAATGTCGAAGTCGAACAGGTACATGTGCATCACGAGTGACAATTAGATTGTTCCCAATCTATTGACTTTTAGCATTGACCTTGTGTTTCTTTTCTTTTCCATCTTATAATATTCAAACAAGAAAATATGACCATTGCAAAAGGTAGGTGTAGGTGTAGGTGTGTGACTTGTGACTAGAAGCATCTAAATTAGGTAACTGCAATTGCTACTTAAAACAAATACGATCAGCTTGCATTGCATTAGTTGATTCAGCAATTAATCGCATCAACAGGACAAAAAGAAAAGGAAGTCGTAAACAGTAAGATGAACTGTATTGATCGTCTAAATGGTTCCACTTCCACACAAATTTGAAATGTTCATCAACAAGAAGAGTGAGAAATAACATGGAACAACAAAATGATGATGCTGTGGGGGTTGTTTTGATCTAAGTTGCATGCCAAGTATTCAAGTTTTGTACAACGCCTGTAATTCTTGCTCTGGAGCTGGAGCATTGACAGGTTTGTATGAATTCAATGTTTGCTGTCTACGTCTCCAAATAAACCATATTCCAGAAGCCAATAATCCAAGAATCAGTGTAACGATAACAAGTACTAAAACCACCAGTTTGCGAGGTTGTTGCCGCCATATCCTGCGCCATTCCGTAACGATACTATTATATAAGACATAGTTAATGTATGTACCTCATGTATTCATAATTTACTGTGAACAGTATGAAGAAAGAAAGGTGAGAGCCATCTAAACCCATTAACCTGAGGCTAGGCAGATCAATTTAGAAGTTGGGAAGAAATTTTATACGATCTTTTTTTGCAACGCGCATGAACAAAGTGTGAATAAGCCATAAGCTGGTTTCAATATTTGTGCTCATTTCAAATATGGTACATCCAAAGGGATTGTGATGGTCAGGATGAACTCAAGAAAGAAAGTCAACAAGCTCACACTCACCATTGGATATTTTATGCAACTAAAAAGTAAAGCGAATGGCCTACCGATTAGGAGGTTCGATTGTCCACTGGACCAACTGATAACTTCCAAACTTTTCAGGAAGCTGCATACGATGCTCAGCAACTCGTGCGATGATACTCTGTTGGCACAACCAAAAACATTAGCAAGGAGTTCTACTAATCTGTCCAGTTTTCCACTAGCCTACCGATTGTGCACTTAACCTACATGTATTAAAAACTTACAAGAGCAGTTCTCTTAGGGACGTAGTTCGAAGATCCTGAGGGGACTAATGCCCATGCAAGGAAAGAATCATTTCCTTTGGAAGTGAGATTAAGCAAACGAACCTGGCATGACAGGGTTTGTCGTTTAAAGAAAAGATGAAACCTCAAATAGGGCAAAAAAAGAAAACGAAGAGAAAGAAAGAAAAGAGTAAACAACTTCAGTCATAAATCTGCGCACCCTTCATGGTCAATATTTGTCTAACCTGTGAAATCTCAATTCCTAAAGCCTGTGCAAAGGCCTTGGTTAGGTTTGTGAGACCAATCTTCAGATCTGAGTACTTTATATTAAGGGACATTTTAAATGTTACTTGTCCAATTTGGTGCTCGTCTGCAGAAGAGTTGATGAGAAGATAAAAACCATTAAGCACTTCATTGAAAAAGTTTAGCTTTGAGGCAAAACGTGCAGCTTTAAAGATTCAAGAAATGTTTGCTTATAACTTAAGTAGTCAGTTCATGTCCCAACCCAAATATCTCAAGTTAATATCAACAAGCACAAGAATTCATCTTCAAGATAAAACACTGCACCATGTATGTTACTAAAACTTTTATCCTATTTAACAAATGGAAATCTAAATTACTTCCTTATTCTTTAAATTTTGAGTAATAGTACCAATGAGCTTAGTGAATAGACGCTATTTAACTATCTTTGGTATATATATATATATAAGTCGCAACTTTCAATAATTAGACAAGTTAAGAATTTGAGGTTTATGCTTGTATTTGACATTGATGTTTGAAGGAACCTGGAAAGAGAACAGTTAGTTTGATATCACGCTGTAACAACCTTGAGTAAAACAGTTATCATAACAGTTCGTCGAAGGCATACAACTTGCAATACCTGAAATAATATAGTGGGGTTCGCCTCTAGGTGCTAGTGTAGGTGGCATTTCAGAACTTGAGTTCCTGCCACTTATAGATGAATACCCTGGTGATGGAGCCCCGTTTTTATGAATTCTTTCCCACAACTCTGAGCAATTGGTCTTCCAGAAACCAATTTTTGAATTCTCACGATCATAAGTGACAAGGGTATTGCGGAAAATAATACCTGGTGCAAAAGAAACATCAGAAAATTTGAAATTTATCATCGTCATATATAGATCCAGAGAGAAAAGGAAAGAGAGAACTCTCCTCAATCGCAGATAAAGCTAGAAAAGCTTATTCCAACCGGAACTATGACAATCATGTGTAAAGATTTGATATACCTCCTAGAAGAGTAGTTGGGTCCTTTCCATTTTGAAATATTCCTAAACAATATGCACCGTGAAGTTTGGAATGCTATGAAACACAACAAATAGAAAAACAGAAAAGTTTAATCAATAATCTTGACGAGCAAATCACAAGTAACAAATTCAAAACGCCACGATGCGCATACTTCCCATTATCTTTCGCTCAAAATATATTTTGGTATGAAGTTACCTCTTCCTGGTTTTTTCTTTTAACTTTTTCTTTAAGAACAAATAACAAAGGTTTCATTACTCACTCGAAATAAGTAATTTTCAGGTGATAGCAGCAACTTTTGCCCATTTCCAAACACTATCTCTACAGTTGGGAAGGCACTTGAAAGTTTTGAGAGGTCACTGAACAGCACGGAAAAATTCCAGAGTTAACAGCAATAACAGTGCACCTTTGAAATAAACTCCCCGCACATCCTTCTCATCGGCTCAAGATAAATACCTTGTGGCACCGGAGAAACAAATATCACTGTAATTTGGATCAGGGCCCCGAATTTGTTGCAAGGAGTGAAGTTCCTTCAAAATCTGCATACAAAGAACAAACAAGGATAATAGAGTGAGTGACCGAATTTGGCGTCTTAAGACATTGATCTCCTTTTCCTTCTTAACGTCATGTAGAAAAAATTATTACCAAGTTCATCAATGATGTGAAAATTAGCAAGTTAGCTACGACGAACTCTGCCAATAAATTGTTAGGAAAAGACGGCCTCTTAAAATGAGTTCTGGAAGAGCGAAAAAGAAATATGAAGTTGAAGCTTAAATAAACAGACTTACAGCATCCTTAAATGCTACAAATGCTGTTTCTGGTAGGTAAGCGTATGTTGTACCACTATCCAGTACAGTTCCATGTTTTCCATCGAACACTCTTGGATTCAAAGGCAATGGCTTACCCGCGACATGTATCTCCTTCAAATCAATGTTGTAATATGGACTGTTGCCATCCGGAAACTAGAGTAAATGTGTGAGAGGTATGTATGCATTTCTTAGAAGAGTTGAAGATGCAGTATATCTAAGCAATAGAAAATTTCTCTACAACTCACCTGCGATCAGGATCCGAGTATGTAAAAACCATGTCTGAAGGAGCAGTCATACCACCGAGAACCATTGCACCACCCCCAATGTCCATTCCACCATAGCACAAAGAGAATGAATCACTAATTGCACCCTTTTCAACAAGTTGATCCACAATGCTCATATCACCACGGCCCAATCCCATTATGCCATCAGCATGCTGATTGTAAAGGTCACCAGTTTCCAAATTTTCACACCCAAAGACAGCACGTTGGGGACTAAGTTCACTTTGATTACCAAAAGAAATAAAGTCCTCAACAAGTATCCCACTGCTGGTACTCATTTCAGCATATTGTCTCTCATAAACACACAATTCCTTGTCGTCATCGCAGTTGCAATCTATGTTGCATTTTACAGGTTGATAGGTACTCGATAATTCTGGCTGAAAACCTGGATCCTGATGAAATGCAATGTATTCAACATTAAAATTAGAAGATTTTATATTGTAGCTAAACTTTTTTTTTGTACAACGATTTACTTTGTTAGCTCATCATTCACTGGTAAGTATTCCTGTTCCATACGAATAAATCTCACTTTAAACAACTATTCCAAGAAAGGAATTTCCGTGAGACAAATGTGGCCTATATATCTAAGAAAACGTGATCACCTGGTGCCTTCCGCATCTCTCGCAATTCAAGCACGGAACGTATGTAACAGTACTACCTGTATCTACGATTACCGCAAATCTCTGAGCCGGCGTCCCGATCCAGAGACGCGTTGTATAATACCTGGCAAAACCAAATTTCAAAACTCATATCCAAACCAAACAAGATAAACACAGATGATATCCTTTGTGTTCCATGCATAACCGTAAACACCCTACCCATTAAGAACGAGATCATCGTAGAGTCTCATGCGAGCGTTGCGTCCCGTTTTGGAGTCCGACATCTGAAGGTGGCGAAGCTGATTGGCCGAGGGCCTGGAAGCGTTCGGGGAAGAGAGAAAGAGTGGCAACACCATGGAAGGGCCTTTGTCGGAAAAGAGAACAGTGGTGGCGTTGGCCTTAACGCTGCGGAGTAGAACGATGCCGTCGCAGAAGAGTACGAGGAAGAGGACGACGACAACGAAGGAGACGGGCAGTTGAATCTGTTGCAAAGTCATTGCTGGCCCCGTGATTCGAGACTGGAGAAGAGAGAGTTTCTGAGACTGGCAACCAAAAGCCCACGACGGTTATTAAGTGAGAGAGTGAAATCAAATTTTTTTGGACAACCAAAGCTTACGAAGAAGGTTTCAATTATCTTAATTCTTAATATATCAATATAACATCTGCTCAACAGCTCGTGGTTGACGTGGAAGCTTTCGAATAATTTCATCAGAAAAAATGAATCATTTTTTATTTTACAATTCATGAATTATTATTTAATTTATTCAATTATCGAAATTTTAACAAAAATTTTAAAAATTTTGTTTTTAAATATTCATTTGATTTGATCCGATTGATTTCCCACAAAAAGAATCTTACCCGTCAAATCCTTAGCAAGACAATCACAACACTCAAAAAGCACAACTAATTATTATCATAAATAAAATTGGCCAAGTTAAACAATTGGATTATCGAGACGAGATCCCATCTCAACCTGAGGAAAATAATTACGAAACTTTTTTGCATGAATTATAGTTCGTACTTTATTTCGAAGTTTAATTATTACCTTATTATATATCTCGAATCGTTTTTAAAATTGATTCATTTCAACAAATGTACATAGTCAGTGTTCAGCCTCTAAGATTATTCACAAAATAGATTGAGAGCATCCTGTAATCCTTACAAAGAGAGTTAAGCTAAAAGTTCTAGCTTTATTAGAATTTAAGTCTATTTATAATCAATTTTAGACATTTATAATAGGCTAAAGTATTGAAAAACTTAAAAAAATATGTAGATGCTTATTAGAAAACAAGTTCATTAAACAAACTCGATATGAGAATTTCTATATACATACAAGTAATATTCTAAATAGATTTTTCATATTGAGTCGGTTTTGTGAACTTATTCATTAATAAACACTCATACTTTTGTTTAAGTATTTTCATACTTTAGTATATGAGATCGATTACTTCTTTCATAAGGAAAATATAACGGATGCTAATCTTTTTACGTTCTATTAATGTCCAATTTTAATAGAACAATTATTAAGAATAATTTAAGGATAATACATAAATTTAATGTGAATCTTATAATTATAATCCTATCATAATTTTATTTACAACGTATAATAATCTCATAGACTTTATCTTATACATCTAAACATATACAAGATAAAAAATATCTTTATATAATTGTCTTTAAACTACAACTAAACTGATTGATTATAGGGCACAAACCAACTTGAACATGTAGATCATCCTTTAAAATTAAATTCTCATGTGATGAAGAAATAAAACATACACTAGTATTAGAGAGAGGCAAAAGTTTGTCTTTCTTGACTTGTACTTTATCATTATAATTATACTTGGCATGGCCTGAAACATCATTCAAATCAAGGGTAACATGTGCCTTGAGTTTAGAATCAATGTACCATAATGGATTATATCCAGGAGGTGTTGGAGGATACTACGTTAAATTATACCCATAAGGTTGCTGCTTAATTCTGGGAAAATATTGACTAAAATTAGGTGGTGGATGATTAAGAACATGTGACAGCGAAGCCATGAATGCTAACACTATATTTGGTTGATTGACAATAAAAGTGTTATTGAACCATTGCCAACTGTGAATTGCCGAATTTGACACTTACATCCTTAATACGACTTTCATTATTTGCTTGATTATCACTACAAGAAAAATAAGAATTGGTGATAGAAAAATAATGACAGAAAACAAATTGTTGCAAATTACCTACGGTTTATGTTTGTCCGTTGGAAAATTTGATGGGAAAAAATAATTTAGCAAAGGAACAATATTGTTGACATTAAGGCGATAATTGATTGCGGAATAATGAAGTTTTGACTTTTTTGACAGAATATTAGCGATAGAAGATTCTGTCAGTAAATTTTTAACCTATACGTCGTCGTTTGGTTGTGATTGAACGTTATTAACTTAAAAAAAAACGACGTCGTTTGGTTTAACACCAAATGACATTGTTTTGGTAACGTTAAGAACACAAACCCTCCCTCTTCATTTTGAAACGTTACCAAAACGACAAGGGGGGGTTGTGTTTTTAACGTTACCAAAACAACGACATTTGGTTGTTTTTGAACCATTGCCAGCTGTGAATTGTCGAATTTGACACTTACATCCTTAGTATGACTTTCATTATTTGCTTGATTATCACTACTAGAAAAATAAGAATTGGCGAAGGAAAAATAATGACAGAAAACAAACCGTTGTAAATTACCTACGGTTTATGTTTGTCTATTAGAAAATTTGATGAGAAAAAATAATTTAGCGAAGGACCAATATCGTCGACAATTAAGGCAAGAATTGATCGCGGAATAATGAAGTTTTGACTTTTTCTACATAATATTAGTGACAAAAAATTATGTCAGTAAATTTTTAACCTATATGTCGTCGTCTGGTTGTGGTTGAACGTTATTAACTTAAAGAAAACGACGTTGTTTGGTTTAACACCAAATGACGTTGTTTTGGTAATGTTAAAAACACAAACACTCCCACGTCATTTTGGTAATGTTAAAAACACACTCGAGATCCTCCGGCCCCCCTCCCCCCTCCCACATCGGCTCTCCTTCTTTCTTCTTCTCCTCCTTGGTGCGTCTTCTTCTTCGGTGCGCTATCGTTAGTTGGTCGTGCATAGTCATCGGCGTTGTTGTTAGTTGGTGGTACGTTGTCATTAGTTGGTGGTGCATCGGAAGCTCATCATCTTCTCCCACCATTGATGCATTTTTGTGGAGGTACAAAGTTTCACCGTGGTTTGATTTGAGTATTTTTTAGTATGTTTGAGTATTTTGTTTCGTATGTTTGAGTATTTTGCGTATGGATAAGAGCATCTAAGGTTCAAATGTTAGTGTTAAAAGGTTCAGTTTTCAAATTTGTTTATGAAGTTGAGATGATTTGTTGATACATATTAGGTATTTGATAAAATGGCTCTAGTTTAAAAATTTTGTTAATGCGTGAAGATGAAGTTGATTTGTATCAGAGAATGAGTTAATGGGTTAGCCTATCTGATGATTTAGCCTTATTTGATGATTAAGGATAATGTATCAAATAATTTTTTTAGTGTTTAGCCTTGTTTGATGATTTTATTCTTACTTTTTATAATTTTAGCTAAATTAAAGCTTGCTTTAGTTCTTGTTTGTTGACTTATCTTTTTTAGCGTCTCAATTTCTTTTGAAAATTGTCTTTGAGTTATTTAAGTTTTCATGAATCATTGATTTAGATTGAATTGTAATAGGAAAACATGCATGAATGGTTGAGATATTCCCTACCAAATATTGATTAATTGTTTATAATGATTGATTTTTGAAAAATGAAGTATGATCCAATACATGTTATTTGAAATTGTGAGCTTTTAAGCTTATAAGCATTCAAATTTTATGCTCCATTTTCTAAATTGAGTGATTGTCACAAAGTTTGATACTTCTACAACTGGTTTTTTATGCATGTTGAAAACATATCATTGGACTAGATATATTAAAATAATAAGGGAATTTAGGCTAACAATTTTGAATTTTTGAAAAGCCTTGTAGTTTTGATCTCCGTTAGTTAACAAATTTAAGCCTTACCCTTCTTTTTCTTGCATATGAACCACAATATAAGCTACATTTATTTTTTTTATTGATTTTCCTTATAATTTTGATTCGTTAAATGATTATATGAGCATGTTTGCATGAGATCCAAAATATCATTATGTGAATTATTGTGAAGTGATTCAAGTTGTATATGTGAATGTTCTTAGTATAATTTTGAGAGTATTTAAGTAATATTTTGAGTATTTTTATGTGCTTTGGTACTTAGTGTAATTAGTAGCTAATTATTCATCTAATTTACCCTTTGAAACCCACCCCTATGAGTCAAAATGATGTTATGTTATCAAGTTTTGAGACCATGCCTGTAATGTTATCAAGTTTCACACTATGTATAAAAGTATAGATCTATTAACTTCAATTATTCGTTATGCAACATTTTTATTGATTTCCTAGAAATTCATCACTCTTTTCACAAAATCCATATCCTTTTATTTCCAAGAAACAATAAAACCATTTGTTGATAGAATATGGTCAATTGAGTTATTAGGCTCTACCTTAGAAAGCCTAGATCTCTTAAACTTGATTTGTTAATATCATTATCAATGCTACATGAACCAAGATCCATTATCCAGATAATAACATTTTATGGTATTTACATAAAATCCACATTGAGGGAGATGATCGATGATGGTGGAGGAAGAATATGCCAGAGTGTAGGAGACGATATTTCTATAGTGATTATTATTATTCTTATTAATAAATAATAAGGTTTTAAAAAATATATTAGAATTTTTTATATATATATATATATCAAAGTTCTTCATCCTCTTTACTACTAATCTTGTATTTCAATTAGTTTCGTTTAATATTTCAACTATATTTCAATTTATTTTATGCTTTTGCTATATATTTTATTATGGAAATCAATCT
>JANKYF010000224.1:56706323-56717518 GCA_029829435.1 Erythroxylum hondense | reverse complement strand
GGAAATTAAATTTTTAGAAAAATCATTTAGGCATGCATGAAACTTCAAATTAACACATTTTTATCACATAAAAATATTTTTAAGCTTCTGGAAATGAAATATAAACATTCAAAAATATCAAACAAAACAGATCCTATTATTTTTGGGAAATTGTGTAGATCTGGAAAATTGTTTGATAAAATTATTAAAACATTTTTAATAATTCTATAAAAAGATATAGAGGCATAAAAACATCCTAAATATGTCACACAACTTTTCCAGAAGCAAATTCTATGAAAATCACATGTAACATCATTAGTTTGGCCAATAGACATCACGTGCCCAGTAGAATGACAGATTTCATGCGAGTTCTTGTAAATTCGAAATTAAATATTTTAATCATTAAAAAAATTCATTCACGTACATCTTATGAACAGATTGGTGAAAGAAATCGTGAAAACCATTTTTCTATAATTAATTTCGAACAAAATATTACAAGACTCCAATCTGTCACAACTATGAAAACAATTTTCACCTGTCATGTATTCTACATCCAACAAGGCACAAGATGGCTCTGATACCATTGTTAGGTTCCGATAATGCATCTAAAAAATAATATATATCAAATATATGCAACAAAAATAAAATAGAACCTCAAAAACTAGATCTACTCATGCATATAGATATAGAAAAAACAAAAACATGAAATGTAAGATGTTTACATACCTTTCTAACGATCTCTTTCATTCTTTACTGTTCTCTGCATTGGGTTGTTGTAAACCACAATGATCAATACAGACTGTCTCTAATGAAAGTCCACACGAAGATAGAAGGATTGAAATCTCACAAGGAGATGGTTAGAATTCTTTCTTGGTTATAGTAAAGACAATAAGTCTTGAGAGAGTTAGAGAGAAAAAGTGTGTGTAAGAAAAAGCACCTTTCTTTTTCTTTTTATGTTTCTTGCATAAGATGCACAAAATTCATCTCAATTTTTTGCACCATTTGGCCTTCCATAACCCCCATCACTAATGGAAAGTTATGAGAAGTTAATGGTCATGAATAGCATACATTAATGGAAGTTATGGGAATGTAACACCTACATACCTCCTGGGAGGATATGTAGATGCTACACAAAACCAAACCAACATAATCCAAAATATACCAAACCATCCCTTACATGCAATTCCAAAAACTCAAGCAAACAAACATTACAATCCATTAGTAGTTATTTTATAAACAAAACATAATATACATCATACATATTGAACTTGTCAAAAACATACTATAAATCTAATTTTGACCTGTGCTATAGTAATTACAAACCATACACACACAAAATAAAAATTCCAATATGTCTCATTACATTAAATACAACTCAAAAACAAACTAAACATTTCCATAACACAACACAATCTTCTTGGACACTATAGTTATCTTTGTTTTAGTCTTTAAACCTTTATATCAAACCCTACACGAAGGTAAAACCATCGTACTAAGCATAAAGCCTAGTGAGGAATAACTAAACAGGATACATAATGGTGACTGTTTTTAATTGTCATCTAACATTCATATGTTCAGAATCTAATCATATCATAAGAAGACTTTAGTTATTCATATTCAAGAGCAACCCAAACATTACGTGTTTCAGAACAGTTTATGATTCATCAATACAGAAAAAAATGTATAAATGTTAGAACAAAATGTCGTTGCTTTATAAAAAAAATGTACAAGTTTTAAAACAAAACATAATTGTGTCAAAATAGATCAG
Organism: Erythroxylum hondense; assembly: GCA_029829435.1. NCBI lineage: Eukaryota > Viridiplantae > Streptophyta > Magnoliopsida > Malpighiales > Erythroxylaceae > Erythroxylum > Erythroxylum hondense. The sequence continues at coordinate 56,715,771 of JANKYF010000224.1, read as the reverse complement.
AACTTATATCAGATCATAATTCATCCTGTATCAGATCAGAATTTATCTTATTTCAAATCATAACTTGTTTATAATAGAATTGATCATGTATCAAATTACAAACCAGGTTAACCTGCTAATCCTTTTTACAGAAGTGGGTAACAGACGTAGAATAGAAGATACTATGATTGGTATTACAGAACATGAGAGACTCATGTCTTAGTATCAGAAGACACTATTGTCTCAAATATTAGGAGATACCAAAATGTTGATATTAGGAGACACCAAAGTGTCAATATTAGGAGATACCTTAGTGTCATATGAGTAGCTATAGACCCTTCTAAGTTTGCCTATTTACCCATGACTAGGACATATTTTTTAAAAAATAATCCATTTCAGATTTTAGAATCACAAGCAAATAATTTAGTGTCTAACATAATTCTTTATTTCATTTTTCTCAAATCACACATATTCACTCCCTTTTGACCAAACTCAATATGCCTTATAAACATGAGAATTTGCATTAATATATCAATGAAACATTAACTCATTACATATTACATAACATCATAGAAATTCCCAATTTATAAACATCTATATCTAAGTCACATCCATAAAACCCTTAGAACACATTTGTATTCTTAAGAACACATTCATCTTGAACATACCATACATTTTAACATTATACACATTATTAATTAATCACACATTCTTTAAGTTATCACTTTAATTAATAGTCCATAACTAGAATAACTTCTACTTAATTGATCTAACATCATCTAGGCTTATTTTTAAGCTCAATTAAGTTTATTTAAACCATTATTAAGTGCCCTAACCTTATATATGTCAATAATTGCACAAAACCAAGTTTATTACCTTCCTAAACCTTCTCCACGATCGTGGGAGTATGCCTTATAATTTCCAAAATTGTGGCATGAGTGAACCAAAGGTTCATTCACCCACAACCTTCTAACTGCTTCCAAAACTTAAGTCCTTCATACACCTTCAACACCCCTTCATTATAGTTCATCAACTCCACTTCAATTCCACCTTATTCATGCCTCAATTCCACATCAAATTCTTGTCCAAAATCAATTCAAAAATCAATCATTAAGTAACGTACAAATCAATATCTTCCACATATAGAAACCAAACCAAAAGTTATCATATAAGGACCATTTCTCTAGCATTCATTTATCATCGTCTTGACATATATTCTATTCAATTCAAGTATTGAACATTTCATATTATAATATTAAATCAAGTTTAACATTCCTTACCCTTTTAACTTCAAATAACAATTCCAAAGAAGCAAGCCAACTAGTCTTCCAAGCAACCAAACACAGCTCCTAGAACAAGGTGCAAATTTTTACACCAACAAAATAATAACTACTTTTTGTTACAATAACTTACAAAGATGTTAAGTGATGATGCTTCAAATTGTAGCAAAATTCTAGAGGTTTATGACATAGTAGGAGAGTTTCAGTTGAGAGGAGTAAAGTGAAGACAGAAGGTAGAAACATCAAGAATAAGGGATGATTCACCACCTGCCTAACTCTTTAGATGCTATGTGTTCTTGATTTAATCAAGCTATATGCCAAATAAGAAGGTAAGCTACTTGTCCCTCAATGAAGCCATCTACATGTCTTCATGTGTGGTTGCCAAATGTCACAATTCAATTAGTCCACTTGTTAATTAACCAATGTTTCCAAATGTCAATGCATCAACTATGCCAAATGTCACTAACTCATAAGCTTAGTCATTCCAATTTTCATGTATCAACCTGTCTTACCACTTGATAATTTTCCTAGTACAAATATATATTTTGATACCTTAATTCTCTAATGGTGTTAATTAATTCCAATTCAGTAAGTATGATCCATTAAACCAAAATTTAAGTCATATGCAATTCTTATTCATATCATAATTTTTAACAATTGTCATATATGTACTTTCATGATCATGTAACATTCCAACTAAGGTACAATTTGGGGCCTTTGATAATCCATTATTCATTTAGCTGATTGTTATTTGTTTCTTTTAATAATCCATTTGGTATTCACTATTTTATTATTACTTTAATACTTTTGTTGACAGTAACATGCAATTCAAGTGTTTAATGATGATGAATGTGGTGATATCTGTAATGGGCTAATCTCTTTTCTTGATAATTAATGTAGCTATTTAGTTGAATATGCATGATTGGGTTACATATTTGTTGTCTTATTTATTGTGGTGGTTTCTGAATTGAATGGATGTAATAGAATGGCCCAACTTTGCATCATTTTAGTGTTAAATGAATATTTGAGAGATGAAGTTTAATACCAAATATATTAAGTTAATTGGTATTTGGTAGTCAAGCTTTCATTAATAATTCAGATAATAACTTATTGAATACAAAAGTTAGACTAGTTTATTATTCAAATCGATTTAGAACCTAACTATTAATTTTAGTAAGACAATAATCCAATCATTTTTCCTTAATCATACATAGGAGATTAAATTAGTAAAATTAATTCTCAAGAGTTTTTCCACTTCGATTAATCTATTTATCTTGACTCCCACTTGATTCCGTCTACTTTTCAATTTAATTTTGTAAATTTTCTTAAAAGCTTTCACTAAACAATCGGGATAGAATGTTTAGGAATGCATTGTGTTTTATTTTTATTTTTAATTAAAACTTAATTTAAGTTGACCAATGTGGGAGATGACCCTGGGTTATTAACTACAACTATCTCGTATATTTATGAGTAGGATAGCCTTGGTCTTTTTAAAATTTTTTAGGCATAACAAGTTTTGGGTGCCATTGCCATGGAGGTGTTTAGTGTTTTGAACTTGAATATTGATGGTCCTAGACTGGTAGTGGATTTACTACCTCTAGAGCTAAAGGGGCTAGATGTTATACTCGCGATGGATACTTTGGAGAAATATCATGCAAAGTTAGACTATAATCTCAAAGAGGTTGAATTTGATCTTTGCAAGGGTGAGAAGGTGATTTTTAGAGGAGACAAGAGAACACCATCACCAAGAATTGCTTCAACTTTATTAGCTAATAGGATGATGAGAAAAGGGTGTGAAGCCTTCTTGACACACGTTGTGGACATTGATTTGAACAAAGGCATGTTATAAGAATTTTCAATTGTGAGGAAATTTTTAGACGTGTTTCCAGAGGATTTACCTGGTTTACCACCAGTGAGGAGAATTGAGTTTGCCATTAACTTGATTCCAAGTATCGTGTCTATTTTTATACTACTGTATAGAATGGCTCCAGCTAAGCTGAAGGAGTTTAAGGAATAGTTGGAAGAACTATTAGAGAAGGGGTACATAAGGTCGAGTTCATCACTAAAGGGAGTATCAATGCTGTTTGTTAAAAAGAAGGCGGAACGTGGCAGATGTGTATTAACTACTAGAGACTCAACAAGATGACTATAAAGAATAAGTGTCCTCTACTGCAAATCAGTGACTTGTTTGACCAGTTGTAGGGAGCAAGGGTATTTTCAAAAATTGATCTCAGGTTAGGTTATCATTAGCATAAGATCATGGAATCTGATGTGAACAAGACAACCTTTAGGACACGTTACGGGCATTATGAGTTCTTAGTCATGCCATTTGGATTGACAAATGCTCCAGCTGCATTCATGGATCATGAATAGGGTCTTTAGGGAGTATCTGGATTAGTTTGTCATAGTATTTATAGATGACATTTTGGTTTATTCCAAGAGTGAAGAGGAATATAAGGAACATCTTAAGATAGTGTTGTAGATTCTGGTTTATTCCAAGAGTGAAAAGGAACATAAGGAACATCTCAAGATAGTGTTGCAGGCACTAAGGGAGAAGGAGCTTTTTTCCAAATTCAACAAATGTGAATTTTGGCTTCATGAGGTGATATTACTTAAACATGTAATTTCTAAGAATGGGGTATATGTTGATCTGAGGAAAATTGAAGCAGTGGTGAAGTGACATGCACCTAAGAAAGTAATAGAAGTGAAGAGTTTTTTGGGTTTGGCAGGTTATTATAGGAGGTTTAAGGAAGGATTCTCTATGATAGCTACTCTATTGACTAGGTTGTTGAGGAATAATTAGAAGTTTATCAGGAGTGATGAATGTCATAAGCGCTTTGAGGAACTTAACCATAGATTGACAGGTGCTCCAATTTTGATCTTACCTATGAGAGATTAGGGTTATACAGTTTATAGTGACAATTCCAGGAAGGGTTAGGATTGTGTGTTGATGCAAAGAGATAAGGTAATAGTTTATGCCTCGCGGCAACTAAAACCTTATGAATTGAATTACCCGACTCATGATCTGGAATTAGTAGTAACAATCTTTGCCTTGAAAATTTGAAGACAATATCTATATGGAGTTCAGAAGACGATTTTACAGATCATAAAAGTCTCAAGTACTTACTGATATAGAAAGAGTTGAATTTGAGACAAAGAAGGTGGTTAGAGTTACTTAGGGATTATAACTTGTTGATTGAATACCCAGGAAAGGCACATGTAGTGGCTAATGCCTTAAGTAGGAAATCTTTCATAGCCCATGTTCAGAGAATCTATTTTCCATTATTGTAAAAGATGGCTAAGCTTTGAATAAGCTTGAACCAGGAGCGACCTGATTACATTATTGTAAATTTTAGAGTGAGACCAATACTTAGGGAGAAGATTAAGGAGTTACAAGCACAAGATACAAATTTGAGCAAGTTCTAAGAAGAAATTTAGAATTGCAAGAAATCTAAAGTGGTAGTGAGGGATGATGGACTTATGGTTGTAAGAAAAAGACTCTATATTCTGAATGTCAAGGAGGTAAGGGATGAGATACTCGACGAGGCATATAATGCACCTTATACCATGCACTCGAGTAGCACCAGGATGTATAGATATTTGAGAGAGCATTTCTGGTAGAAAGGAGTAAAGAAGGGATGTAGTATAATATGCAATCAAGTATCTAGTGTGTTAGCAAGTCAAGGTTGAACACCAGGCACTTTCAGGCAAGTTAAGGCCATTCTCCATTCTTGAGTGGAAGTGGCAAAGGGTAACTATGGATTTTCTGATGGGTTTGCTCAAAACTAGTAGGAAGCATGATGCTATATGGGTTATTGTTGATCATTTAACAAAGTAAGCCCATTTTCTAGCAATTAAACAGACTGATTCTCTTCATGTGCTAGAAAAGAAGTATATTGATGTGATAGTGAGATTACATTAGATTCCAGGCTTTCTAATTTTAGACAAAGATCTTCGGTTTACTTTGATATTATGGGAAAGTATGCAAGAAGCTCTAAGGACCAGGCTAAATTTTAGTATTTTTTTCATCCTCAAACAAATGGTCAATCTGAGAGGACCATTCGAACCCTTGAAGGAATGCTTAGGGCATGTGTGATGGATTTCAAAGGAGCTTGGGACGATCATTTGCCATTGGTCGAATGTCAAATTTGCTTGCAATAATTCTTACCATTCAGGCATTCAGGCATTCAGATGGCTCTTTAAGAAGCACTGTATGGGAGGATATGTAGAATACCTATATGCTGGGATGAAGAAGGAGAAAGGAAACTGATAGGACTAGAGTTACTCGAGATGACAGTAGACAAGGTCAACCTAGTTAAGCAAAAGCTTAAAGCAGCTCAAGATAGAATGAAAAGCTATGCTGATTTGTACTGAAAGGAGATGAAGTATGAAGTTGGTGAGAAAGTCTTCCTTAAGACATCTCCTTGGAAAGGAGTCATAAGGTTTGGAAAAAGGGCAAGTTAAGCCTAAAATGGGTCCCTATGAGATTGTTGAGAGGATTGGACCACTAGCCTATAGGTTGGTGCTGCCACCAGAGTTGTCACAGATATATGATGCCTTTCATGTTTCCATGTTGAGTAGGTATAGATCAGATCCCTTTCACATCATTCAGATCAATGAGGTTTAGTTGAGAGAAGATTAGACTTATAAGGAGACTCCTATAGAGATTTTAGACACTAAGAAAAAGGTGCTTTGGAACAAGACAGTTCAGCTAGTAAAAGTCCTATGGAGAAACCATTCTGCAAAAGAGGCCACGTGAGAGCACTTGGAAGCCATGAAGGGGAAGTATTCACAGCTCTTCAGTGACTCAGGTAAGAATTTCGGGACAAAATTCTTTTAAGAGGGGTAGAAATGTTGGCCCCTAAATTTTTTTTAGTTAAGCATGATTTAAATAATTATGAGGTTTTGATAGGTGAATTTTTGGGAGTTAATTGTCATGTCAATGTTAGTAGGATTTATTTCATGCGTTAATTGAATTAAAAAGCGGTAAGAATGTATAAAGGGCATTTTTGATATGTCACTTAAGTTTAAAAACCTTAAGGCATTAAAGGAAGGGCAAAATGGATATTTTACACTGATTAAGGGTAAACTTGGAAAAAGAAGAGGGTCTTGTTTTTAGAGAAGGAAGAAACGTTAATGAAAGAAGGGAAAGAGAGAGAGAGTCATAGAGAAGAGAGAAAGGAGAGAAAAGAAGGAAAATCAATTAGGGTTTCATCTTTTTTTAGTCTTTAAGAGTGAATTTGAGGTTGTTCAAGAAGAGACAAAGAAAGAGAAAAAGAAGAGCTTCCACTTAAGCCAAGAATCTTGTTATTTGGTGAAGACTCAAGGTAAGCTCATTTTCAATGATTTGGATTTTTGAAAGAGTTTTGGTTTATGAAGCTTAAGAAATGCATGGGTTTAAGTATTCTAGGATCAATTTTATTGAATGTATTTTCTTTAGGTTCTCAATTTGAATTCCTATTGAATGGAATTTTTGTTATTGTTAAAGGAAATCAAGAAAGACAAGAGGAGCAAGAGGAGAGGCATCCTTAAACAAATTCTTAAGCAAGGAATTCAAGGAGGGTTACATGTTTATAATTGAGTTAATAAGCCATTAATGTTTCTTTCAAGTAATGGAAATAAATGATTTCAAATATTTTATAAATGTGCATTTAATTCTCTTTCAGTGCTTTGAGAAAGTATTACATGTTTATGGTGGAATTTATGAGCCATAAACATTTTTCAAATTAAGAAAGTTAAATATTTACAATTGTGTTATAAATGTTGCATTGATCACTTCTAGAATGAGTTGAGAAATTGCTATATGTTTGGTATATGAATCATGTTGATGATTTGTGGAAAGAATATTAAAATGATATTATGTTTATGAAATCATGTTTTGAAAATGTGCCATTTTGGGCAACATGTTTACAAGTTGTGAAATGCATGATTTTGTGGGTTTGTGGTGGTTCATTCGGTAATGTCAAGTGTACTCAACTCTATTAAAGGCTTCTCCCGCTTGCCTGCTAGTAGCATGGAGCTCCTTTATAAACTCCCTCAAGTTTACGATTACGCAAAACCATTATGTGGATTGCGATAGTATGTTCTGTTTAAGAACTACATAAGACCATTATATGGAATTATGTTAGTACATTTTGTTATCTTATGGATCTACTCAAACCATTCTGATTTGCTTATGTGTTTACGATTGGTCGACAAATTTGATGCATATGTGAATTATTTTTTTATGAATTGTTTAACAAATTTAGATTTTGGGAAACATGTGTTTTATGGATTTGATGCAAAATTGTTATGACTTTGAGCATTTACAATGGTTTTGCTTATTATCGATTATAAAATTGTTACCTATGAGCTTTTAAGCTCACCCCATTGCTTCCCATCTCCAGGTGATGAGTAAGAGATCAGGTGAAAGAGAGTCACGGCATCACTTCCATTATTCATATTTTTGTATTTTAAGCTAGATTTTGTAAACACAAGGTTTTAGTTACATTTCAAGTATTATTTGTTCAAGTATCTTTTATATTTTGGGATTTTGTGAAATGATGTATTGTGGCTCAAAATGCCCATTAAAGCTTTGTAAACTTTTATCTACTGATATTAATGAAACATATTTGGATTTGCTTATGACTTTTCATGTTTTTGCATTTCATTCTTAAGAGACTAAGGATTTGAGTTTCTTTCGTGTATGGTTGTATTCATCTTTTGGTTGAGTTATAGATGTGGTTATGGGGGTGTATGTGCAAAATTTGGTGTTTGATAGTTGAGCTTGGGTATCTAGGTTTGAAGGTTTTACCGCAGCAAAGCCAAAAACTTGGCCACGATAAACCTTTCCTGAAGGTTATTTTGTTAGATTTTGGCAACTTTGTCATGGCGAAGGCAAACTTTTGCCATAACATATTTGTCCTGAGAGGTACTTGGGAATTATCCAAGTTCTTTGTTGCAGTGAAGCCAGCTTTTTGCTGCAATATATTTGTCTTGAAGGGTATGGGGATTTGATCAGGGGACTTCATCGCAAAGGATTGACCATGGCGAACTTGCCCTGAAAGGTCCTTGGAAATACTTTCACAGTTTCACTGCAGTGAAATTTTTAGATTGCTGTGGCAAATCCAATATTACTGACTACAAAATTTTCATTTCAAATTTCATGTTTTCAACTTTCCTTTCACACGACCTTCACCCGATCGTCCCTACTAGTTGTTTTAGGATTAGTGAAGGGACCGGGCCCTATAGGGTAATACGCTCACATTTTATGACTCCAGAGTTGGGCTCCGAAAATGAGGTCCAACACAAGCTTAAGGTGAATGGCCATCTATTGAAGCTTTATCATGAGAACTAGAAAACTTCATGACTCTCAGGTTGTTTCTTTCCTTCACTTGTTTGCTTACTTTTGCCCTGTTATTGCTCATTTCATGTTTTGGTGCATTAGTTTGCTGAGTAAATGTGGGGGAGAAACTACCCCAGTAGGAAAAATAGTTTAGTTTTTAGTTTAATTAGTATTTTTTTAGTTCAATAATATCCCCTTCTAGTTCTATCTCTTTCCTTTCTTTTGTTGTGAATAATTGCCCTGATGAATGATATATATTTGAGTTTGGAGAAGTTTAGTTTTGATGATTGTGTTGCATTTTCTTTTCTTAAGCTTATTTGGTACCTTATGACCATATATATGCACTTAAAGGTTTTTCGAGTATCCAGCTCATGTCTTGTGTTTCTTTGTCATGTTTGTCATTTCTTTGTTGAAGTTTTTTGTCTATCTTTTTTAGTTCGGGCTATTTTTGCCGCGACAAACTCATGATTTCATCGCGACAAAGTCCCCCTAATTTCTGTGTTACTGTCAGTATATCTTCGTCACAATGTGCATTCCACGTCGCTTTGGTGAAATACTCCTATTTTTTCCCCTTTGCTCTTGGGATATCTTCATCGTGGCATGCATTCCACATCACTGTGGCAAAGTACTCCTATTTCTTCCCCTTTCCTCTCGGGATATCTTCGCCACAGTGTCCTCAAACTTTCACCGTGACGAAGATAGAATCTGTGCAAACCCCGCCCCCACCCACCCCCGCCCCCTGGCCTCATTTATTCAATTTTTACTTATTAGATTACCATTCTGCCCTTATATATCATTTACCTATTTATATTATTTCTACCCTTTTTTTTGTCTTTTCACTCCCACCCCCTTAAGCCTCCTAACT
>JANKYF010000224.1:56371689-56390342 GCA_029829435.1 Erythroxylum hondense | reverse complement strand
TGTTTTGTCTTAATCCAGCAATGAAATCTCAACATTCACAATTCCAATACACATCTCATAATTCAATACATCTTCACCTAGAACATATTGCATGTAATTTAACATCAAAACATCACACTCAAATTGCATCATAACTTAACATATCAAAATGTAAATGCACAAACAATTGGATCAAGGTTTTCGTAGAACAAAACAGAGAAACTGAAGTTTACTCCGTGAATAAAACGAGTTCACTTTTCACATCTCGTAGGCCACAAGCGGGTAGCCAGGAGAAGGTTTTATGTCGACATGCACATGACTGCGAAACAGTTCCACTCTTGCCCAAACAGAATCAACTTTCATGCTCAATTCAATCATTCACAATTTCATATTCTCATACTTTTTTCGTTATATAAAATGCCATGACACAATTCAATAGTATGACACGATCATACGCACAATTTAACCATAACAAAATGTCATACATCTTTCAATGCTTAACATAATATAAAACACATCACAGCAATTCACAATTTAGAAATTTAAGTATATACACATACACTTAGGCATATTGCCCTTTACACAATTACCGTAAATATTTTACCCACCTTATAACTCTTAAAAATCCAAACTCAATTGTGCCCTTCCTCTTTCTCTTGGATAGGTTGGTCTTGATTTCCTAACACAACCAAAACTCTCATTCAAATCCAATTCAAATGGAAATCTCCCAAATTTCTATAATCTCAACAAAATGAAATTAATTCAAATTAACCTCAAACTTAACCTACCCATAGTCCATCTAGGTTAGAAAGCCCAAAACCTAGCTTAGCAACCTTAAAAATCAATGGGTCCTCTTAATCATCTTCTTCCTCCAATTATTCCCAACACTAAAACCCCTTTCTCTCTCCAAAACTTTTTCATTCACAACTCAACCCATTTCATCAATAAAGTAAGAAGAAAAGATGAAGAACTTAACTTAAGAAGCTTGATTCCTTCTTCTTTCCACGATTTTCTTCTTCCTTTCTCTTTTTTTCCACAATTTTTCTCTCTTCTCTTCTTCTTTCACGTTTTTTCTCCTCTTTGGCTGCTCACTAATTCTCTTCTTCTCTTTATTAATTCAAGACTATTTTTACTCCTTTTCTTCCAATTATACCCCTCACTTACTTAGTCTTTCCAAATTTGCCCCTCTTTCATTTAATTCCTTTACTAACTCCTTAAGCTAACTTAATTCTAACTAAATCCCAATCTCTCCAACAAATTTTCAATCTCTATTCATACCTACTAAATTAATGACCCAATTCTAAAAAGAAATAATTAAACAAACAAACAAACATAGATAAATAATTAAGAAAATAATAAGTAATTTAGAAAAAATCAGGATCCAACAGTATTCCTTAGACTCAGATGAATAACCACGAAATATGCACTTTTTAGCTCTAGTGCAAAGTTACCATTATTAATATATGCATATCCGGGACATCTAAAAATTTTCAAAACATAATAGCCAATAAGATTACATGACCATACCTCCTTCAGGATTTCGAAGTCAAGAGAAGAGTATGGAGATTGATTGAGCAAATAACAAGCAATAGTGATTACGTCAGTCAAAAAATCATATCAATGGTACCATTTAGCATTGGAGAGCATATAACAAGCTCTCTCTATAAGATTCATGTTCATCCGTTATGCAACAAAATTTTGTTGAGGTTTCCCCATAATTATATTGTGTCTGTCTATATTATGATTTGAGTAGAACTAAATGAAGTCACCATAATAGAACTGTAGCCTATTTTTTGTTCTATTTTTTTTTAACATTTTCCCTGTTTGGTTGTCTATCAATGTTTTTGTTGGGCCCCAAATCTTTCTAATTGATGTTATTAAGCATAAATTATGTTAATTGTGTGATTATGGTTTAGTTTGATTTAATTGGGAGTAATAGTGGATAATTGAGGTTTATTTGAGTTTTATGTGGGTTAAATAGGAATTAAAGGGTAAAAGTGTATAAGGGCGATTTGGGAAGATTACTTGAGTTGGATCACTTAAAGCTTTACATGGAGGGGCAATATGGTCCTTGCACATCCATTAAGACTTAAGGGTTAGAATTAGAGTTAGAAAGAAAGAAGAAAAGTGGAGAGAAGAAGAGGGAGAGAGTTGCCGTAGGTGAGGAAGAAGAGAAGAGAAAATTTGGGTTTTGCTTTCTTTGAAGATTTCGAAAGGATTGGAGCAATCTCTGGTAAGTTCAAGATCTTTGATTCTTGTTTGAGATGGATTAAACCCTCGAATCGATTTGCATGTGTTAGAATCGGTTGGTGAAGATTTTAGGGCAAAATGGTTAGAATCTTTGGGTTGATGAGTTTGTGACTGATTTAAAGGTTAGAATGAGTTAGAAATGAAGTATAGGACTTGATCTAAGGTTTAGATGTGTTTCATTTGCAAAAGGGAAGGATTGAAGTGGGTAAATGCTAGAAAAGTCAGGTTCGGAGACATTCTCCAGACCTGCACGTCGCGACGTGCTCATGAATATGCCGCGATGTGCTGGGAATTTGTGCACGTCGCGACGTGCGAGGAATTTGAACGTCGCGACGAGTACGCAAGCCGTGACGTGCAAGGAATTTGTTCGTCGTGGCGACCTCGGGCCGTTCTTCACGACGAGCTTGGGCCGTTCGTCTCGACAAGCGTGGCCTTCGTCGCGATGAGCGTGCCCTTTGTCGCAGCGAGCCCCCAATTTCCAACAAAGATGAATTTTGGTATTTTGGGCATATATTTGGCTGTAGATGTCCAAATGAGGTGATTTTGGACTCGTTGTGAACTAGAGCCATAGGGCTACAAATCGTATGAAGAGAGAAAGTTTGGAATAAGTCTCTAGAGATCTGAACATTTGGTTGGAAGTCGAATGTAGACTTTTAATGCTTTTACTTTTGATTTTCAAGATTTTTGAATATTTCTTTTGAATATTGTCTGAATGGGAACTTGGTTTGTTTAGGAAACCAAGCCGACTTGATCCAATCGCAAGAGGAAGGACAATAGTGAGCTTGGATTATCAAGCGCTATTAGGTGGGTAATATATTTATGGTTGTTGTGTGTATGGGAAAAATGTGTCTGCTTACTTGCATGTGTGTGATATTGCTTGTCTTGAATGATGAAAACTATAGCAAACTAATTGTGATTTTGAATATGAATTGCCTTGGAATCATCATGGCATTTTGCAAGAATGAAAAGTATGAAAGCTCGATAAAATGATTTAAGCATGAAACGAATGATTATGTGCTTTGTTTGGGTGAGAGAGGAACGTATCGTTAGTCACGTGCACGTCGACGTATAGCCTTCTCCTGGCTGCCTGCTTAAGGCCACGAGATCTTGAAAAATTAAACTCGGATAGTTTACGGTATAAACTTTGGTTTATCCGGATCGTTCCACAGAGCTCTCGAGCCACTTGTTGTGCATCTCATCATTGATCCTTTAGGAAGAATGCATAATTAATTGCTATGTTGCGAACTCAAAGATATCATGACATATTCTTGTTACATTTTGATGGCTATGAGATTATAATTCAATTGATAGATTGATGACTTGCTACATGCTTGTGTATATTTATGTATATGCTTGATTGTGTGGTTCGTTGCCAAAAACTATAAATGTATATGCTACTGAGCTTCGCAGCTCACCCTATTATCTCCCACTCCTCAGGTGCAGAACGAGACGATCGTTGACCCTTGTAAGGCATCAGAAACTCCAAGATAGTTAGAAGCTTTTGTCTTAAGTTAGTACTTTTGGTTAGCCCTCTAAGCATACCATCATTGGGCATTCTCATGTATTTTGGATTTAAACTTTGATATGTATTGTGCCATGTTAAGAATTCTTGTTTAGATTTCCTTCGGATTGTAATGGCATGATGTCCCTTGGTTTATGGGGGTGTTTAATTCATAGATGAAATGAAAATGTATATGTGTATGTATGTTGTATGATTTCGCATAGATGTTGGGGACGGGTCCAAATGTTAGGGCGCTTGCCGCGGCGAGCAATCCGAGGCTGCGGCGGGGCCTCCTCTTTCCCGCTGCTGTTTCTTCTTCATTTTTTTGCACGCTTTCGATTCTTCCGTCGCGCGCCCCTACCCGGCGCCCCCGAGGGGCCTCCTCGGGAATAAGGATCTGGGACCCGGGCCCAACAGTTTTCCACCTTTTAAACATAGAGAGGGCTTCATTTTTGTTCTTTAAGAAATAGACCTAAACTTTACGAGAAAAATCATCAATAATAGACGTGAAATATTTATTTCATCCATAAGAAAGAACTTTATATGGTCCCCATAGATCAAGATGTAAATACTGAAGAATGTTTTGAGTACGGTGAGTTGTAGTAGAGATGTAAATACTGAATAATGTTTTGAGTACGGTGAGTTGTAGTAGAGAAACTAACTCTTTTTCTGTTTCCCAAAAATACAATGATCACACAACTCTAACTTAACGATGCCTTGATCTCCAAAAAGACCTTTTTGCTCAGAAATGTCATACATTTCTTATTTATATGGCTTAAAAGAGTGTGCATAATTTAGTGACATCAGAATTAAGCATCTGAGAGGAAACAACTACATAAGTTATCATAGTTTTACCTTACAAGACATAAACAATGCCAGAATGAATAACTTTCAAAACAATAAGAGAACCATAAGAACTCAACCTTTAGCTTGTGTACTTGTACTCCAGAGATTCAAAGCTGCCCAAGAATCAAGTTTCTTTTTTAGTTAGGAGCATAAAAACATTGGATAAGATCCTAACAACAGCATCATGAGTCTTTATATGAATACTACTAGTTCCATTTACCTTGCACATAGCATTATTACCCATCAAGATAACACCACTATTAATGGGTTCAAAAATGAAAAACCAGTCCTTATGAGGTCGCATATGAAAAGTACGTCTAGAATCAAGAATCCATCCTATTTTACTCCACTTATTAGTGGAAGTAATTGACAGTATAACTTCACCTTTATAACCAGTCTCAGCAATACAAACTTTAAAAAAGTTTTATAGTTTTTTCTTTTTCTCCTCATTCTTTTGTTTATTTTTTGACTTATAAAATTCAAAAATTTCATGTCCAAACTTCTAACAATAATGATAGGTTTTGTTGGATTTACATCCTCCAAAATTTAGACCTTTGAATTACTACTACTACTACCGTTTTCTTGGGGATCTCCCTCTCATAGCGAAACCCTCAGCTTTATCATTATAGCAAAGTTCAAGATCAAAATTTTCCTTAGATAATAAGTTAGATTAAACATCATTGAAAGATAAGGTGTCATGAGTTCCATACAACATGATTTCTTTGAAGTATTTATAAGAATTAGGGAGTGAGACTACAACTAAAACAACTTTGTCCGCATCTTCAACTTTCACATCAATATTTTCTAGATCCATGATAATATAATTAAACTCCTCACAAAGCTTATTTACAAAGTTCTTGGTTCTATACAAAGACTCCAATTTAAACCACAAGGCCATAACAATTATTTCATTCACCACTTCATGTAGAACCTCCTTGGAAAAGAAAAGTTGTATAGTAGGGAGCACCTTTTCATCTAATTCCTTTCATAGTTCGATGATCATGGTGCTTGGCTTCTTGGATTTTCCTTCAAAAGCTCTTTCCAATCCATTCTTGGTAAGAATGATCCTTATCTAAACTCTCTAGATAAAAAAGCAAATTTTTTCATTTTCTTGATACGAAAATTTGTGACAGTAGATATATTGAGTTCTCAATTGAATAGAATGCTTTGATATCAATCATAAAGGTAGATATATTGATTTCTCAATTGAATAGAATGCTTTGATATCACTCATAAAGATTTTTTATGTGTAGCAAAAACTCCTAAAGCTCTTGTTAGGATTTTAATGTGTAGTAGAAACACCAAAGTCAATGCAATTGATAAAAGAAGAGAAGTAAAGAGCAAAAATAATAATGAAAGACACACCAAATTTACGTGAAAAAATTGAAGTGACGATGAGCAGGTCAAAATCCACAATGGTGAAAAGAGAGTACAAGAATCCCCAAAGGGCTTACAGGCATAACAAAGGTATAAAATTCAATCTCTCCATACCACCATCTTTCATAAAATAAAGTGGAATAATAATCCCAAAGCCCCCAAAAGAGGTGACCTACATAAGTTTATGCATGTATATTTTAATATAAACCTAGCTGCACATCCCTAGTAAGGCGAGATGAATTTGAGACACCATATTCTCAACACAAGTCTTTTTTTGTGTAATGTAAATATCTCAATATTCAGTTGAAGTGATTAAACAATGGAAAATTTGGATGGTGAAGCCTCTTCTCTATCGAATCAAGGCATATCTGATGACTCCAGCTGTTGCTATGCATGAAACTGTGTTGATGGCTCCATTAGTGTTGAGCCTTACCCATTCCGTAGTTGGTGGCATTCATTGTCTTATCTGTACAATTTTTTTTAGGATTTGTCGTAACTCTGTATGTTGTCTTATATAGTTAATTTGTTTTTTTGGTCTCCCAGAAGGTGTCCACTGGGACGAAGCCGGTGACTAATCCCCCTTCGCAGTACTGATACATCCCTGATGGGGGCTGCCGCTGGCCCAGGAGTTTGCTGCATTCCCAAGGGCAGGGATCGAACCCGGAACCTCTTGGTTAAGCGACGAAGGTATACGCCACCTATGCCAACCCACTGGGTTTTGTATAGTTAATAGTTCTCTTTATCCGCATCACTTTTTATCGTAGGCCAGTTTCTCGATATTCTAAGATTCATAGGAATATTTAACAATAAAATGGTCATCTTTGACGGTCTCTAAGTAATAATATCATCGCTTAGCATATTAGATGGGATATGAGGGGTGCAACATGCTCAAGATAAGTGACAGTAGTACATTGCAAAATTTTGGTACATTCCATACGTCCTGCTTATTGTAATCTGTTATCATTAGATGGAGATCAACATCTGATATTTGTTCGGTCATATAATTGATGAGAGGACCAATGTCCCGTAACTAATGATTTGACTCAAATCGTAATTTATTATAACACGAAAAGATCCTAGTTAATGTAGTATTTGTCAATTTTTTTCTCTCTCTCATTCAGATTTAGGGAGTTTAACCCGGAGTGTTCTGTTTAAGTACCTTCCAGCATATCCTCAAAATTTTGGCATCGTTGGAGCCATTGGCTTTGCAAAGATCAAAACCCCCATTTGAAGTTGATTGACGTAGGTTACCCCACTTGATTAAATGAATTTTCTTGCATTTTTTGTGTGCCTGCACACAAAGTCACATTGCTTTTTTATCAAGCTCATCAGAAATTCCTTATGGTAGGTTTAGTTGTTTGCATAGAATAGGTGCGAAAACTGTTGAGTACTGATTTTGTAAACTTGATACGATCAACAAGAGATTTTTATGCTTGCCGTCCTTCTAACTTATGCTTGGTCCTCTCGGTTAAGTAGTTACATTGATTGCTGGTTACTCGATCATGCATGAGTTGGCACCCGTGAGTATTTTGGAAGATTACTGATTACTCGTTAAGTTAATAATAACTTTTTGGCTAATGGATGGAAATGAGCCTTGAAGAATTCTTTCAGACAAATTTTTTTGAGAACTCAATAGTTTGAATACCGGACAGACGTTGTACCCTTTTAGGACCATGTTTTATAATATTACTCATTGTTCCTCAGGCATGTTCAAGTGTTCTTTAACGTGAGCCAAACATGAACGTAGTTAGTACCGGTACTTATAAATACCTAATTCTCTGACATCTTCGAACTTAAATTGATCTTCAATACCTTTTGTGAAATTGTTATTTACCATATTAGTTTCCAATTGACTTTGATTAATTCTAAATTCGAAAACCATGGAGAATACCATACTCAAATTTTAGAATTTTGTAACTTTTGAGTCCTCTGTCTCTAAAAAATGCTATGTCCTTTCTCTTCTTTCAAATTCCCACTCCTCTTTTGATCTTACCTTTATGCCCCTTCTTGATACCCGTGCCTTCCTTGTTCCCCTCTTCTTCCCATTGGTGCTTTAGTCTTTTCCAAAGGGCAGCTTCAGAAAGCAGGCGGTCACCCACCGTGACGGGTGACCCATCTTTGTCTTTGGGCTTTTTCCCTCCTCTAACTATAGACCAGGTCACCGAAAGTCTGGTTGTAAAATCGAATAGGCTGAAGGAGGCAAGCAATGTCCATGTGAAGCCGGAGGTGGGAGGTGGTGCTTGGTGAGACAAGGTAGGTGGTCAGCAAAATAAATGTAAACTACAATACTATCAGAATGTGTTACAGGATGGTATAGTCTCTCCTCTGGTGGAGCTATTACATGCTGGTGCTAGAGCATGGTCAAATGCTATGTTTGGGTTTTTTTTAATCCAAACAAATGGCATTCCCTGTTGTGAATGTGTGGGCAAAGGCCAGATGGAGTAAAAAAGATTTTGAAAAGCCATTCTAATGGAGGATGGATTGATATTGTTTAAGTTCTCTCTGAACTCCAATATCGGTGAGATACTTGAACTAGGGTCGTGGCATATAAGAGACCACCCCTTGTTTATGAGACAATGGAGACCAGGGTTGGGTTTGGATAGGGCTCAATAGAGGTGATACCATTATGGGTACAGTTTCACGGTCTTCTAATGGAATATTGGACAATGGAGGGCTGAGTCATTTGGCCAGTGGTATAGGAAAGCCTCTTTGCATGGACTCTCATACGAAAACAATGGATAGAATAGGTTATGCTAAGATATATATTAAAGTGCCGAAGGATATAGTGTTGCCTGATACGTTGTCCATTATGCGACTTGGAGAGACAGGGGAGCTGGTCAGAGATAGGATCTTTGTCATATATCCGTGGAAGCTGAATGTGGTAGGGAAGAAGTGGGTAGCTACTGGGCGCTTGTTCCAGTTTGGATGGCATGAAGATTTTGTGAATGAAGCATTCTGTAGTGAGGAGCAGGGATGATAGTTAGAACAGGGCTTGAATCGAAAGGCCAAGGGAGATGTGGCTAAGGTGGCAGAGGCTTTGGGTGTAGTAAGAATTGGGCAGATCTAGGGGAGTGACAATTCAGGAGGCAATGATATAGAGAGAAGGAATTATGTGGAAAGGAACATGCACGCTAGTAAAGAAATAGATGAGAATATGGGGATTCCATATACCCTTCAATTCCTAGACATTGTGAAAATAAAATAGTTGTAGAGGAGCCAATAAATGATGAAATAGTTAAAGGTTTGATAGCCGAACCAAAGCAGCTGGGTAGGGAGGATACTAAAGACGTTGATCATAGCACTAGTAATGGGCCAGCAGCAGGCTTAGACACTGAGGCCGGGAAGATTACACAGGTTTCGGTGGGGCTGGTTAAGAGATCTATGGGAAGAAAGAAAGGAAAAAAAACACAAAGGGGTGATGTCCCCTGAGTGTCTTTTCTAAAATGTCGGTCCTAGTTCAAAACACGAGGGGGCTAAATGACCCCATTAAAAAGCTAATAGTAGCGAACACTAACCCTGTTTTGGTAGGACTTCTTGAAACAAAAATAAAAGCCACTACTGATCAGAAGGGATTAGATTTTTTGGGGACTCAATGGAGTTTCATATCCAACCATGCTCATCATTATAATGGAAGGATCCTATACTGGTATAATTCGAATAAAGTGGAGGTTTAAGTGCTAAAGATGGGAGATCAATATATGCATTTGCAGTGTAAGATAATTGGGAAGAGTCAATTTGTGGTCACATTACTGTATGCCTCAAATTTTGCATTCCAAAAAGCTAATTTGTGGAAGGAGCTGATAGAGTTTCATCCTGGGATGTAAGAATTGTGGATGATTGCTGGAGACTTTAATTGCTGCCATAATTCTTCTAAAGTTAAGGGAGGAGCAAGATTTCATGGAGGAACAGGAGGGGAACTTCAACAACTATTTCTTAGTACTAATCTAGTTGATCTCAGAGCCAGCGGCAGATGGTACACTTGGGAGAATAAACAAAAAGGGAATATGTTCATTAGGAAGAAGCTTGATCGAGCATTGGTAAATCACAAGTGGCTTAGCTCTTTCCCGCTAGACTCAGCTGTGTTTGGCAAACCAGCATTTTTTAATCATGCACCTATTATAATACAACATCCGTGCAATGGAAATCAGTTTGGGGCTCCATTTTGGTTCTTTAATGGTTTACTTCGGGTTGAGGGATTTATGGAAATGATTTTGCAGATTTAGAGGACTAAAGTATAGGGTTATAAAGTATTTCAGTTGATGCGGAAATTAAAGAAGGCTAAACGAGTGATTAAAGAGTTCAGTAGGCAGCGAACACATAACATCCAAGAATTGGGTACACAATTGGCTGAATTACAAAACCAGTGTTATAAGGAGCCCCTGAATGAGTGATTAAGAGTACTTAAGGTTGATGGATTGAATAAAAATCAGGAGACGTTGAAGTTGAATGAGTCCATTCTAAAGCAAAAAGTGAAAAAATTTTAGCTTAAGGAGGGTGACAGCAACACCAAGTTTTTTCACGCTGCTATCCTAGCACGATGCAATACAAACAACATTACTGAGTTGTCGGATATGGAGGGAAAAGTACTGGGAGGTCAATTAGTAGTGTCTGAACATGTCAGGGAGTTTTTTGTTCAACTTATGGGAAATATTGAAGATTCGAGGAACGGAATGTGTTGGAGTTTACTCCAAGTCAAGAAAGACTATAAATGTTAAATGCTCTATTTTTTAGCACAATAAGTGAAGGAGGTCTTGTTTCGAATTAATGGTTCCAAAGTGCTCGGTCCTAATGGATACTCAGCTGAATTTTTTCAATAAACGTGGAATATTACAATTCAGCTGTTAACAGAAGCGATACTTGAGTTCTTTTCATTCGGGAAACTTCTGAAAGAGATCAACCACACCTATATCTATTTAATTCCTAAGAAGGAGAGACCTGAAAGGATTATAGATTATTGTCCAATTTTCTGTTGCACAACGATGTACAAAATTATCGCTTCTCTTTAGTGGAGCGATTGAAGGGGTATTGGCTGAAGTAGTTAGAAATGCTTAAGGGGCTTTTCTTTCTTCGAGAAGTATTGGGGATAACATACTGTTGCTGTAAGAATTGTTGGGAGATTATCACTCTAAAAAGAGATAAACAGTTATGCCTTAAAGATAGATCTACATAAAGCATATGATATGATTGGGTGGGGCTATCTGAAGGACTGCTTAAAAGGGACTGGTTTGCCTCCATGGTTTTGTCACTGGGTATATCAATGTCTTCAAACTACCTCCATAAGTGTCTTAATTAATGGAATTCCTACGAAGCCATTTAGGATCAATAAAGGGATTAGCAAGGGGATCCTCTTTCCCCTTACTTAATCACTCTAGCGGTGTAGGGTCTTTCAAGACTATTAAATAAAATGGTGTACTGTAATGGGTTATATCAGTACCATTATAAATGTTGGGACTTGAAAATGTCTCATTTACTGTATGCTGATGATGTGATATTATTGTGTAAGACTGATCCAGATGTGTTAGAGATGATGATGAATTTGAAGAATTTTTTTCTAGATGGTCGAGTATGAAAATGAATATACAGAAGAGTGGCATTTATATGTCTCAGATATTCGGAATCAAGAGTGGCTCAATAGATTGGTGGGGTTGCCTCTATAAGGAACACCGTTCAGGTATCTGGGAGTACCGATCACTTCGAGTAAGCCACGATTTTCTAAATTTTTTCCTTTGTTGGAAAAATTGAAAAGTCGCATATCCGAAGAAAGTTATAAAAGAAATGGAGAGGATATTGAAAGCTTTCTTATGGACTGGTAAGCATGATAAATGCAAGGGAGCTAAAGCCAAATTGAGCAAGATTGTAATGCCAAAGAAATAAGGGGGTTTGGGTATAATTTTTATAAATCAGATGCAAATAGTACTGCTTATGAAGAGACTATAGCGTTTATTTGTGGATAAAGAAGCAATGTGGGTCAAATGGGTGTAGATATATCACCTTAAAGGGCAAAGTTTTTAGCAAATTCAATTGAGGTGTGAACACTCTTGGATCTTTAAAAGTATATTGAAATTAAGAGAATTGATTTATCCTACTATTAAAAGTAGAACTGGGAATGGAGAGGGTACAAATTTCTGGTTTGATAAGTGGAATGAATACAGACTTCTTTAGCTGAGAAATGACTTAACTAGTTTTAGAAACAGAATTTTTAAGGTAGCATTAGTGGCTTGCGTAGTTCGGGAAAGGGAACGATTGCATAGTTGTAGGTTTGGCCAACTTCTTGACCGGTATATGAATGGTGTGCTACTTCGTACTGAACCAGACAAGAGGATTTGGGCAGCAACCTAAGTTGGAGAATTCACGACCAAATCAACACACGACCTAGGGAGGGAGATGTAGGAATAGGTACCATGGGCTGAGTTAGTTTGGAAATAAGTATTAGGTCCAAAATTTGCATTTTTCTTAGGGTTGGCTATTAAAAATAGATTGAGAACAAAGGATCGATGGTTTGGTAGTTTTGATCCCATTTGTGTATTGTATAAACAAGTCAATGAGAGCAGAAATCTCTTGTTTTTTGAATGTGAGTTTACCAAAGCGGTGTGGAGCAAAATTTTGTAAAGATAGGAAGTTTGACTTTCTCCTATGAATGGAATGAGGTATTGGTAGATGTTATTCGAAACACTAGACCGGGGAGGCAGCATGGTCTCATCATCAGGACCTCGTTCCAAATGGTGCTATATCACTTATGGAGGGAGAGAAATAGACGCTTATATAAGTAAGCAGAATGACACAAATACGAGCTCGCTGATTGCATTGTTAACTTGAATAAAGAGGTCATCATTGTGAATGGGAAGCAAGATCTCATTTGATTGGAGATGACAAGGCGTTTAATTAGATGATGCATATGGTTTTGGGTGGTTTGAATGTAGTGGAATAGTAATGGTTGTAACTTTTTTGGTATTTATCCTTGTAACAGGATTGTAAATTTTAACTATTGCCGACTTGGTAATATAATTTCTTAAAATTTCAAAAATAATTTAAAATTTTTCCTCCATTTATCACCTACAAGTTAGTGAACCAACTATAAAAAAGTCATATAGTTCACCTAAAACATGCTATAAAACTATTAATACAAGCTAATTTATTCCCTGTAACCCTGAAAATATGTAATTATCATAAGGCTAATCTTAAAGTCAAATTTGAATGCTTAGTAAAATAAAGGGTAAATCTAAAACTCAAACTCATGCTCATGACCATACAAATGCTAATGATCACGAAGAGATTGAGACTAAAGGTGAAAGTCATAAGAAGTCTATATTGCATTAGAAGATTCCGATGGTGATGATGGTGTTGATTTTTTAAAGGGAATATGAAGTGTTTGTAATTTGGTGCACTCTAATTTCTTGAGTCAAAGATGATGATGTTAGTGAGAAGTGAGATGACATTTTTCATTAAAGATATCACATCAATAATAAAGTACATCACATGATTATTGATGGTTAGTTGTACACATTATTGATGGGTAGTTATACAAATGTGGCTAGCACAACTTGGGTTAAAAAATCGAGCTTACCTACCATTAAACATATTAAGTCATATAAGTTTCAATGATTAAATGAATATCGTGAAGTGAGGGTCATTAAATAAGTATTGGTGTCATTTTAAATTAGAAATTATTAAGATAAGAAGATGCATAATATGGTGTCAATGCATATTGGTGATATTCTCTTTGGGAGACTTTAAGAATTTGCCAGAAGGGTCATAAAAGATGAGCTTACAAATTGATATTTTTTTATTATAAACAATAAACTCATTACTCTTCTATCATTAGTACCTAACAAGTGTATAAGGATAAATTTATGTTAATAAGAGATAGTGATAAAAGGAGAGTGAGATGAAAAATGAAAATGAGATATCAAAATGAAAAGGAAATAAAATGAAAAGAAAGAGAGAAAATTGAGGGGAAACAAAGAGAGAGAAAAAATTGAGGGGAAAGAAAAAGAGAGTGCTGAGATAGAAGTAAAGAAAAATGTGAGCTTTTATACGAGAGAGAATGAATCAAGAGAGCTTTTTATTCTAGCTAACCTATAATCATATTTTTATACAAAGAGGCTCATTTTAATGCTAAGAATCTTGACATTTCATTGCCTAATATTTTTTTTTCTTTATTGTAGTATTTCTAAGATGTAGTCATTAATGATGTTCCTAGCAAGTTACCACCAATATAGGGAATATAACATCATGTTAATTTCACAGTCGATGTTACCATTCATAATAGACTATCCTATATATTTAACCTAGAGGAGACTAAGGAGCTTCAAAGACAAGTTGAGGAGCTTTGTTGAAATGATATGTTAAAGTGAGCTTGAGCCTATGTGTTGTTTTGATCTTGCTTATCCTAAAAAAGATGGATCATGAAAAATGCGCATTGATTATCAAGTTCCTAATAAAATAAAAATATAATATAATATCGCTTTTTATATTAGAAAACATGCTTGATGAATTCCATAGCTCTCTTGTGCTTTTAAAAATTAATTTGAAAATGAATCTTTTCAAATTAGGATAAAAGAAGAGGATAACTAGAAAACAACCTTTGAAAAATATAGTTTATATTAGTGGTTAGTGATGTCTTTTAGATTAACCAATGCACCTAGTACTTTTTTTAGATTAATAAATCATATTTTATTGGAAAATTTATAATTATTTATTTTGATGATATTTTAATCTTTACTAAGAGTTTATATGAGCATATTATGTACGTAAAAATTATTTTGAATATTTTGAAACAAGAAAAACAATATGATAGTATAAAAAAGTGTTCTTTTTTCATGGATAAAGTATTTTTTTCTTAGATATGTTGTGAGTGTGAATGAGATAAAAATAGATAAGGAGAAGGTTAAAGCTATTCAAAAGTGGTATACACATATAATAGATGTGAGAAGTTTTTATAGTTTAGCTAGTTTTTTTGTAAAATGTTTAAGAAGGATTTTAGTGCACTAGATGTACCACTCATTAAAGTTGTCAAAAAGTGTATTAATTTTAAGTAAGGTGATGAATAACAATATGATTTTAATTTGATTAAACATATTTTATGTTTTTCTCTTTTATTAGCTTTACCTCACTTTCCTAAAACTTTTAAAATTGAGTATAATGTTCCTAGAATAGGTATTGGTGTTATTTCCATATACCAAATCAACCAATGGCCTACTTTAGCGTGAAACTCAATAAAGCCACTTTTAACTACCCAACTCATAACGACAAGTTGTTTGCAATAGTAAGGACTTTGGACATTTTATAGTAAAAAAAGGTTTAATCTATGAGTCCTTAATGTACCTGAAAAGGAAAAGAAATTTGGATTTAATGGATGGAGTTCATTGAGATTCTTCCTTATGTGATCAAGTATAAGCAAGGTAAGGAGACATTACAACATATGCATTGTCCTAGGGATACACCCTGATTTCTACCTTGGATGCAAAATTGTCAAAATTTTGAGTATATGAAGGAATTATATGGTAATGACAATGATTTTACATATATATTGTAACATCCCACCCCCTCCTGGAAGGGTAAAATAGGAAATTTGTTGTAGGATGGGATTGATAAGGAATAATTAGNNNNAGAGCTTTTTAAAAGAACTGTGAGTGTGTGAGATACATGAGAGAGGATCGATATGTCATTTTGGAATTAACAAGACTTTATATGTTTTTAAATATTTCTTATAGACTCTTATGTATGATGAACTTGAAAGAATTTGTATTAATAACATTACATACACATAAGCTAAAATAAAGTTATACCGCATGGATTATATACTCGTTTTCCAATCCTTAATAAACTTCAGGTTGGTATCTTTGTGGATTTTGGTTTAAGTTTGAGTAAGCCAAAATAGGGTAAAGTTTTTATCTAAATAGTTCATATGTTTTCTAAGATGGAATAAGTAGTAACACTAATAGTGTAACTAACAAACTACTAATGTAACTAACATAGCTAATTTGTTTTTGGGGATATAGTACAATTCTTTGGTGCTCCTATGAGTATTTTTTCTAATAGAAATATCAAGTTTTTAGCTATTTTTAGATTAATTTATAGGTAAAGTTTGTAACTAAATTGTTATTTTAAAATACTTGTCATCCTCAAATGGATAGTTAAATAAAGGTAGCAAATAGGAATTTTATTACTTTATCACATATTATTATTCAAAAGAATTTGATTAGAAATATTGTTTTCCATTCACTAAATCTTTGCAAATAAATGAAATTGTGCATAGAACTACTGGTTCATCACTTTTTGGGATTGTTTATGGATTTAATTCATTAACTCCATTACATTTTGTTCTTTTACCTATTCACAAGAGGAGGAACTTGGATGGTGAAAAGAAAGTTGAAATGGTGAAGTAAATACATTAAAAAAGGGAGAAAATATTACCTTTAAACAACATGATTAGGTATAAGTTCATATTAGAAAAGAGAGGTTTCTAGATTAAAAAAGATCTAAGTTACAAAGAAGCAGAGATGGCCCATTTCAAGTTGTTATACAGATCAATAATAATATTTATAAATTAGACCTTCTATGTAAGTAATGTTGTGTCCAAAAAGTTCTAAAAATTACCTAGGCCATCTTACTTGTAGATATACGAGGTAGTTGTAGTGATTATCCAGGGTTGTCTCCCATAAAGGCAAAATTGGTTAACCTAAATTAATCTTGAACAAAAAATAAAAATAGATGTAATCCTAAGCACTCTGTCCCGAATTATTGAGTGAAAGCTTTAAAGAAACTCATGAAATTAGAAGAAAAAGTAAATGATTCAAACAGAAAAAAGACAAATAGATTAATCGAGAGGGAAGGCTTTTGAGAATTAATTTCACTAATTTAATCGTCTATGTATGGCTAAGGGAAAATGATTGGAAAGTTATTGTACTAAAATTAACAGTTGGTTTCTAAATCAACTCGAATAATGAACTAATCTAACTTTCGTATTCAACCAATTATCATTCGAATTAATTGTGGAAGCCTGACTACTAATTCCACTTAAGTTAATATATTTCTGATTCTTAACCTAAGCGTCTATAGTTTCTCTTTCCTTATTAAACTTCTCGATCCTTCCTATACATTACATGTAATAAGTTTCTGAATTAAAGGAAAAACATAACACAGGGGTGACTTTGTTTGTCACCCTCATAAGGGTTAGTCACCATCGTGACTTAAATGTCACGGTGCTAAGTCACCACTGTGACTAGGCTTGTCATAGTGGTGACAAGTTAATCACTACCTTTCTTTGTTTTTCTTTTCTTTTCATGCAAAATTAATTACGTGAATGTTCATTTTTCATCCAAAAATTTACAAAACAATCCAAATAATATGTGATCAGGTCATGGCTTAGTCTTTGGGTTACTCCCTTAGTTAAGAGTGGGGTTTTGGATTGTTTTGATAAATGAAAGAAAAGTAAATAAGGTATTTTTGGATTTTTGGGAATAAGAAATTGAAAGTTAAAACAATGATCAAATGTAATAAAATCCTCTTGAAAAATGAGCTTTGGTTATCATAGTTCAAAATAAATCTTTGTGGGAGTGAAAATCACTAAGTTTCCAATTGGTAAACCTTAAAGGACTCTTTAAGTCCAATGTTTTAATCAATGAACTCCATTGCTTAAAACCTTGTTGAATGCATCTTAGTGTGTGCAAAGGGTAAGTTAATGCAAGTGGTCAATTTGTGATCTAGCATCATCTCAATATCAAACACAACTAGGTAGATAAAAGAGAATTAATAAAATCATAAAATGACATATATGAGACTTCATATATTCAAGCTCCAAGTTCTACATCAACAAACTCAATAACACAATACATTGTTCAATATTTGATTAAACTATAATCAATAAAATCTAACTACAAAGCATAAATCCTAACTAAGGAGTTCATCACAATGCAGCTAAACATGAACAAACTACTCCCCTTTGAAGCCCATTGAACTCACACCATTGCCACATTTTCAAGAGGGAATGGTACTTAGCCAAGCATTGCTTTCGGAGAACTCACAACCGGAAACCCACCAAGAGCATCCATGGCAGCAACAGCAGATGATGAAGGTGGCGATAGAAAAATGGAAAGAAGTTATGGATGATGGTTAAGTTGAGAGAGGAAGAGCCGAGAGTGTGTGTATCTTCTGTATGCCTGTTAATAATTGTTAGCTATAAACTAATTTGGTAGGTTTTTAAACGAAGGATGCATACATCGGGTCACACAGTGGGTTATTTTTTTGAAATTGATCTGGGTTTTCGAAGGTTCGTTGCGACGACAGATGTTTTTTGTCGGGGCAAACTTTTCCTGAAAAGTTTTGCTTCATTGCTGGTTCCTTCGCTGCGACAAACTTTTTTCGAAAGTTCAGCCTGGATTCTTTGTATTTCGCCATGGTGATAGATCCACTTCTTCCACGGTGAACTTCCTGTTGCGCCTCTTCTCTTGTTGACTTCACTTCAGCCTTCTTTCATTCTACATCTTCTTTTTGAGTCCCTTTTCCTTGTGTCTCCTACAATAAAAATGGTAGTTTGCAATATCAATTGTTCTCAGAAAATTAATTAGTGCAAGTAATACTGATTTGCAACAATTTTTACCCTCAAATTACATAAAATAAAAGTACACACTCAAGAGTCAATTTAAGCACAAAAGCTAGAGATAGGAGTCAAAAAGTGTAGCAAGGGTCATGAAAATGT
>JANKYF010000224.1:56357782-56371589 GCA_029829435.1 Erythroxylum hondense | reverse complement strand
CTTAGAAAAATTAAGTAGTGTAATTAATACCAATTTGTAACAATTTTACTATCAAATTGCATAAAATAAAATTGCACACTCAAGGGTTAATTTAAGCACAAAATCAAGAATTACAAATCCAAAAGTATAGTAAGGGTCATGAAAGTGTCGCCAATTTCAATAACAAACTTGGGCTCAATCAATATGCATTCAATATTCACATCATTTTCACTCAATTCTTCTCCCATTTGGGTCAAAACACAAGAATTTGTAACCAAAATCAAGATATGAAGGTAATTGCAAGTAATAGAAATTAGACATAACAATTCTCCTACACTTAAACTATGTTTGTCCTCAAGAAAAATAAAGAACATTAGACTATAAAAACAAACAGTGGAAATAACAATTTCCCCAAATTATAGTTCAAGATATAAACGATTATTTCAATAAACATAACTAAAAACTTGAAACTCATAATACTCCATAAACAAGCTATTCTTCGCATATTTAGCCAAAATTGACGAGAACTTCAATTCAAAGAACCATCAACAAGTGTGATAAATACTCACTCCACTCTCCATCCTCTCAAGAATTCAAAGGTGGGATATGTATTCACTTATCATTTATTTCATGTAAGGCATCTACCATAAGCTTCCTTACTAATCCAATCTCCATCACTCATATCAAATACAAACATCATTCTGATGTTTTTTATTTTAGTTGTATTGGAGCTAGCTAAGGATAGGAAAAAGGAAAATTGTAGTTTAAAACCACAACATAAATTGCGCATGTAAAATAATACAAAAAATGAACTATAAAACACTCAATTCTTTCCTCTCATTTAACAAAAGTAACAATTCCCTTGTTTTTTTTCTAATTCTCTCATCTTCTTTTCTTTTTCTGGTCATCTTCTTTACCTTTCTTTTCTTTTCTATTTCTTTTTCTTTTCTTTCCTTTTTCTCCTTTCTCTTTTTTTTCTTGATTTTTCTCTTTTTTATGTTTTTCGTTTATTTATTTAGAACAAGATCAAGTTTAGAAGAGAAAAAATGAAGAGGAGAGATAAACATTATTACAACCCTACCCATTCCTAACTCAAAAGTCAAATATATGCCATGATTCCCCACAGACTTGTTCAAACAATTATTTCCTAAATTGAATCATACACGTTCAAATGCTCAACTTGCCTTATGGTAGCTACAAGGAAGAGGATAAATAATAAAGTTAAGGCTCATATTTTAGACTTAACGAAAGAAAAGGTTTCATGTTAAGCTCAAAGGGGGTTCATTAAAGGTCAAATCATGGTGGCTTTTTAAACAAAAGAAGCAAATCCTAATTGACTTCATCATTTCAATGTTTGCATAAGATTATGTGATCTTAACTAGTATTTGCAAGTAAGTTCTAGAGTTCCTCAATCATAAAAGAACACTCTCAATAAAGAATACTTGGATTTGGTGTAAATATTTCAAATGGCTTAAATTCTTACCAAAGAAAAATGTCATTCATCTATCATAACAAGCTAATGTCCTTTTGAACAAAATCTAAGTTAATCAGTCTAAGTATGCTAGTATACTCATTCACTCATATTATGCATTTCTAATCCCGATCGAGTTCAATTAATGGTTATGCATCTCTAAACATTAAATGGGAAAAACACACAACATACAAATAATTTTTTTAACTAATAATCTCACCCACACTTGAACATCACACTATTCCTAATGTGATGAAAAAGTAAAAGAAGGGTTTAATAAAAAAGAAAAAAAATTAACATAAACAAGGACATGCATTAAAACTAAAAGAAATTAAACTAAAAAATAATAAAGAAAGGGATAGAAATACGATACGAATGTGGGGGTGATCATTGCATTGATCTCGAGGAATGAAGAACAGCTGCAAGGAAAATAAATAAAAGAGGCAAAGAGTGGACTTGCGCATATTAAGAAAACAAACTAAGTTAAGGTTCACTAAGAAAATTAACAACAAATAGATAATTGAAAATAAATAGAATTTAATTGGGTTGCTTCTTTAATGTCTTGTAACTGGACACCTCAATGGTTATGCTTAAGGTGGGTCCCTCAAAGTGATTGATTCCACTGTTTCCTCTTTTTTCATGTGGATCCATCTCTAAGAATTTTCCAAACTCTTATTCAGCTGCATCCACTAGCAATGACAACATTCATCACTCTCCTTAACCTAATCCATTTCTTCTTCTTTTTCTTACTACAAGGCAAAATGAAAATATGCAGCTTTAACTTAATCAACAAAAGAACAGTCTTTAGAAAAAGTAGTAGTAGAAATAGGTTCAACATAGAGTGAGGCATACGGTTTATGCTTGCTCCAAGAAAAAGCATACCGTTAACCTCATCATCATAACCTATAGATACCTGCATGATAAAATGTCCTGGATCTTTTAGTTTGGGGGTAAATGCAGCTTCAAATTGAACTTGCTACTTCCAAAATTAGCACCTTTTTGTTATGCTTAAACTTTCATTTTTTGGTGCTTAGTTCTATGAAGAAATTGACATAAGTCGAAATGTTCCTAATCATATCCAACAAAGGTAGATTAACATTGACCTTAGAAAGCACACGATATAGATAGGAAAACTGCTCATCTTGTTTCAATTCATTAAGGTGAGTTAGATATGGAATTGATGGTCGATAAGGATTCGTCACCTTGTACAATTTTTATCCTTCATTATCCTTATCTTATGCTTAAGATGTTCACCCTTTTGAATGTGATTTGAAGATTTTCTCCCATTTCTCTTCACATTTCACTCATCTTCTTCTTGGGTGAGGCTTTCCTTCTCTTGATCATCAGTGTCAAATAGCTCAGAAGGAAACTCAACATAATTTATCAATCATTTTCCCATTTCTCAACACAGTAATTGCTTGGGCTTGCTCAGGTTAACTAGGAAACTTT
Source organism: Erythroxylum hondense (assembly GCA_029829435.1). NCBI lineage: Eukaryota > Viridiplantae > Streptophyta > Magnoliopsida > Malpighiales > Erythroxylaceae > Erythroxylum > Erythroxylum hondense. The sequence goes on along the minus strand of JANKYF010000224.1, from coordinate 56,368,690 downwards.
TATTTTTGATTGTTATGCATTTGAGTAGCAGGTTACCTTACCTGGATCTCAATCCTCTTCATAGACACCTTTAAAGAGTCAAACCTCTTATTTTTCGTTTCTTGATTTTGACCTGTGACCTTAATAAATGCAGGGAATGCTTGTTAGATAGTTTTCGATTTGAGGATTGCTTTTGGTAATAATTTGGCCTATGAAAATTTTTGTATTGTTGTTGGGGTTATGTTGGTGGATTATTGGTCTTACATTAAAAATTGGGGTGGTTTCTCTAACCAAAGTTGTAGGTATTCGAGTATGGATCATCTCGCTCCCTTAGTTAAAAATCGTGAAGTGAATTAACTTGTTCTTCCCCAACTACCAAAGGATTGTAAGAATATGAACAAACATTAGCTACATGAAGAAAAGTTCCACAAATACCACACACCTCTTCATTTGGAATGTTTTGGGGTAACCTTGTAATTAACATTTTCACATGCCTCGTCAACTCAGGTAACTGTATGACCAATTTTTGATTCGAGCTCACTTCATAAACTCCAACTCTTCTTCACATCACACTCTTTTGTTGAGAATTAGCCCCTAATATTTCGAAGATTTCATACATTTCTTCGACTGTCCTCTCTCCTATAACCCTTATTGCATTTTCCACCATGTACTAGCACTGGTGCATCAACCCATCATAAAAGAACTGGTTTAGCACGTGAAGTGGAAAATGATGGTGTAGACATTGTATCAGCAAGAGCTTAACCCACGCCTCGTGGAATGGTTCTCCCTCCATCTAAGTGAAGGTAGCTATCTTAGTGCGCAACTCAGATGTCTTTTGATAGGAATATAATGTTTTCATGAATTCATTGTACACCTCTTCTAATGTAGTCAACAAACTGGGTTGAAGGGTTATTAGCCACGCCTTAGCTTGATCCTTCAATATGTATGGGAAACACCTTATCCTGAGTTGATCCTCATTTAGGCCATCTAACGAAAAGGTTTGGAGAGTGTTTTCGAATTCTTGAATGAAGTTTAAAGGGTCTTCATTAGGAACCCCACAAAACGATAACAACATGTTATAATGGATGCTCTTCAATTCATAGATTCTAGCTGTCTCTCCCAAATATATGCACGAAGTGGTAGTACTAAATACTGATCTAGTATACTCCTCCATCACTAACTACCTTTCACCTAACTTGTGGTTATTAATTTGATCTTTACTCTTGAGTTCCTTGAGATTGTCTTCAAAATCCCCTTGAAATCATTGTGTATGATGTATGTTATCAATAAAAAGGGATGGGTTCTCTATCGAAAGATCTCCTTCCTAGCATAAATGAAGTGAGTTCACTACCTAAAGTTCTCCTACCTAACACAAACTAACTACGGAAAGCACTAAATTAATAAAAAAATCATAAAACATGTTAACAAAATAACAAAATAAAACATGCATTCATGAACAAACATGAACAATCAAAATCACTTAAGCAAATAAAAACAATCAAAATTAATTCAAGTTCAAAACACTCAACACCTCCCCGGTGACGGCGTCAAAAACTTATTATGCTTGAAAAGTTCTAAAAATTACCTAGGCCATCATACTCGAAAGTATATGAGGTAGTTGTAGTGATTACCTAAGGTCATCTCCCACAGAGGTGAAACTGGTTAACCTAAGTTAATCTTGAACAAAAAATAAAAATAGATGCAATCCTAAACATTCTATCCCTAATTATCGAGTGAAAGCTTTACAGCCATTAAATTAGAATTAAAAGTAAATGATTCAACTATAAGTAAAGACAAATAGATTAATTGAGATGGAAGGCTCTTGAGTATTAATTTCACTAATTTAATCTCCTATGCATGAATAAAGGAATATGATTTGAAAGTTGTCTTATTAAAATTAATAATTAGGTTCTAAATCAACTTGAATAATGAACTAATCTAACTTTCGTATTCAACCAGTTATCATCCAAATTAATTATGAAAGCCCAACTACTAATTACTGATTAAGTTAATATATTTCTAATTCCTAACCTAAGTGTGTATAGCTTCTCATTCCATATTAAACTTCTCCTCTCGGTCCTTCCTGCACATGACATGTAATAAGTTGTTGAATTAGAGGAAAAACATGTCATGGGGGTGACTTTGTTTGTCACCCCATAAGGGCTGGTCACCACTGTGACTTACGGTGGTAGTCACGATGGTGACAAGATGGACACCACCTTTCTTTGCTTTTCTTTTCTTTTCATGCAAATTATTTACGTGAACTTTCATTTTTTAGGCAAAATTTACAAAATAATCACATTAAAATGCATGCAATATTCACACCATTTTTACTTAATTCATCTCCCATTTGGATCAAAACATAAGAATTTGTAACCAAAATCAAGATATGAAGGCAATTACAAGCAATAGAAACTAGACATAACAAGTATAATGTGAGCAATACTTTTAGTGCTTCTAATTTAACTGCTTTTAGTGTAAGTGATAACTCAAGGATGAAGCTTTTTGAAAATGGAGGTAATGATAGGAATCAAGTTGCCTTTAAGCCTTTTAATTTGCTAAATGGACCAATTACACGAATAAGGAAGAAAAGTCTTTAAGATGAAATAAGTGGTATTGTGAGAGAAGTAGTTACATATACCAAATCAATCTAAATTGAATGGCAAGTATTGGTTAGCTTAATTTAGGCTATTAAAGAATTGGATGTAAATGTAGCCTCTAACATGATTATTTACTAGCCCGTGTAAATTTTTAAAAAATTAAGTTTTAAGATAAGGTCTCATATATATATATATATGTCATTTATTATATCTAATTTCTTAAAGCTAGAGAAATATCTATATCCTTAGTCATGGGCATGTCCAATTTTGTAAACTTACAAAGAGATCTATGGTCTTATATACATTCATATCCTAGATTATATCCACTAACATTAAAAAATTTGTAACCAACATAGTCTGACCCGCAATCATGTTCGCGGCTATGTCTTGCTTAAAAGTCTAGTTATTTTTTAAATCTTTGTATTTAAGGTATGTTTCTTTCTATTTAAATATAGTTTCTAAAATATTTTTTAATTGAAAGATATCACTATTTATTTTCCTTTTTCTCAATAAAATTTAAAGTTATTAATGGATTTTCTTTCTTTTAGTATTCAAATACTTAATAAATTTGATTCTGAACTGTTTATAATCAATGAGTCAGTACTTTTTATACATCTATTTTAGCATTCTTGGGTTTAATTTAAACTTATTCATAAGTTCTTTAGGATATATTCTGAGATGGGTTCATACTAATGTGTATAGATGGTTAGCTCACACTACGGAAAAGTTAAAGGGGATAATGGATTGCCTTGTTTGATACCTGATTTAAGCATCTCTATACCCATTATATGATACTTACATAAAACATAAAGATAAAGATGCATTATTAATTGAACTAGGTGTATAGTAAACCTATTTCGTTCAACGTATCTTGTATGGAGCTCCATTCAAATTTATTAAACCCTTTGCATATTAATTTTAATGGCAAGGGATCCCTTTTATCTTTTCTTATCTACATTAAGTAAGTGTATGATTTCTTCCATTATGATGATATTATCACTAATCCACCATTTAAGTATGAAGCTAGACTAGGTAGGGAGGATAAAAGATGGGAGAAGTCTTTTAAACGTAGTTGAAATAGTTTTTGAAATCTTCTTGTATTTTCCATTATAGAGGTTGATGAGGTAGAACTATATTGGCAAATATGGTTAGGAGGAATTGGGGATGAGAACCAGTAGCACTCGATTGAAATATCCTAATATACGACTTAAAATAAAAGTATTTGAAAAGAAATTGATTAATGAGGGTTTTACTGTAGACCATAATTTTTAGCAGAAAAGCATTGGTCGCCTATTAAGACTCATGACTTTATAAGTACCAATACTAAAAAATACTTTCTTAATCTCTTATACGTTAATAGGTCTAAGGAGAGTGACATTATCTTCATAAGCTATGTATAAGATTGTCTAATATGTATGGTATGGTTAGACCACATCAGTGTTCCTCTTTGTTGTATACATTTGTGTAAAAAAGAACTATCATAGATTTGAGAACTTGTTCATTTTGACAACAATTCTCATTTTACGTTTTATAGCAAAGAATTTTATTGAAAGCTCTCTGGAAGAGTGTATAAGCATAAAACTATTTAGTATTTTTATGTCTTTAGCAAGGGAACAAATCCTCTGTTCTACTTACCCAATTCCAACCCAATTTCATCCAATCTCAGCCATAGATTCAAAAAAATATGTGGTTGAGATTGGATGGAATAGGTTTAGAATTGGGTAAGTGTAACAAAAGATCTCATGTGCTTGAACAAATCCACTCAAACCTAACTTTTTAAAACCAATCGCGATGCAACTCAGAAGTAACTATATTCTAATCCAAGAATAAACAAATACAATGAACAAATCCACTCAAACCTAACTTTTTAAAACCAATCGTGATGCAACTCAGAAGCAACTATATTCTAATCCAAGAATAAAAAATACAATAAATCTAATCCACGATTTGAAGAAAACCTTAAAAGAGATTAAATTTATTAATAAAAATAATAAAATAAATTATATCACCTACAACGATTTATAATAACAAATCCCTACTATAAGGTTTAATTGAAATAAAAATCTAAAATATGAATTTTATTCTAAATAGAACTCTAAAATATGAAATTTATTTGAAATAAAACTATAGCAAATTTAAGCATAAATTTATAATCATTTTCAACATATTTTTATGTTTTTTATGCATTATTAATCACCTCCATGTGAAAAGAATTCTACCTTGAGTTTTGGTCAAAATATCCAAGCTTACATTCAATCAAATAAAGTAAAATATTAGCATTATTGAATGTAGAATTGATGTACGCATCCACAAAGATAATTGAATGATATAAGCATTATTGTTGACCTTTCTTGTGATCTTGAATGGTTTATATTTCTTTGACTTTAATTTATGATGTCCCCTAATAATTCTATTCTAGATTAAGAATCCCATAACCTTATATGTAACTTCAAATACTTGAGCTCTCCTATGTTGGTTAATATTAGCCTTATACTTTGCATTGGATTTCCATGCTCTTTTTTCACTTAAAATTCTTTTGCCTTGTTGGCTAACTTTTCAGCACTCGTTTTGAAATTAACTCCTTTAAGCAATTTAAAAAGATCAAGAGCATAATTAGGTACCTTAGTATATATCACAAAAAAATGGAGAATGATTAATGAAATGATGGGTAACATTATTATAGGCAAATTTGACTTATGAAATAAGAAAATCCCACCTCCTTGACTGATTATGACATATGCACTTCTCCTAAATTACCTAAAGTTCTATTCCACTTTTTTTGTTTTCCTGTCAATTTATGGTTGAGCATTGCGATTATATTTAAGAGAAGTATCAAACATACCTTATAAAGTCCTCCAAAAGTGACTCAAGAGCTTGGTATCGTGATCAAACTAATGGATTCTCGAATGCCATTGTCTTCGTATAAGGTAGAAAATGTGCCATCTTTAAAAATTTGTTAACCATAACAAAAAAACATAATTTATTCCTTTTTATGTTATTAACAATCCTAACACAAAGTTCATAATATGATCCTCCTAAATATTATTAGATATAGGTAATGACACATATAATCTAACATTAGAAGCATATGCCTTGTAACTTTGACAAGTTTGTCATCTTGAAATAATAAAACTACATCTTCACTCAATTTAGACCCAAAAAAACCTTTTATGAACCTCCTCAAGAGTTTTTTCCCTACCAAGATGAGTAGCTAATCCCCAGTATACAAATATCTAATCACCTTCTCCTTTAGTGAAATACATAAAAGGAGAAGTTGATTATCCTTGAGAAGAAACCTATCATGAACATAATAATCCTCGTAGGATTTCTTAGCCAAATATGTTTTATACACATCATTGAAGTCAACATCATCTATGTATAATTCTTTTAAATGATCAAAACTATCAATTTTCATTATTAAGGTCTTAATTATAGCTACCCTTATACTAAATATATCGATTACCACATTACTTTTTCTCGTTTTGTTAGCAATTTTTTAAGGAAATAAATCAACAAAAGGCCAACCATCGAACATGCATTTTAATTATCAACTAATTTTATCTTCTTAAATATTTCAAGGCTTAAAGATCAGCGTAGAGAAAAAATTCCTTCTCAATTAAATAGTGTTCCTATATTTTTCAAACCCTTACAATACCACAGAATTCTTAGTCATATGTAAGCAATTTTTATTAAGCGTCACTTAACTTTTCACTAAAGTAAGCTATTTGTCTTTTTTGTTTAGATAAAACGTTGATAATTATGACTCCATTAGCATTACACTCCACCTTAAATAACTTTTCAAAATTAGTTAAGGATAAAACATGAGTGGTATACAAATTTTGTTTAATAAGAGCAAAAGTTTGTTCTTGTTCCTTATCCCATTTAAATTTACCTTTTCTTAAGAACTCAGTTATAGAAGCCATAATGCTACTGAAGTTTTGATAAACCTCTTATAGAATTTTGATAACCAATAGAAACTTCTCACATCCTCAACATTCTTAGGAATAGGCTATTCCTTAATACATTTTATTTTATCTTCTTCCACTATAATAACATTTCATCCTACAATAAACCTTAGAAATAACAAATTTTTAGTGATCAATATGCACTTTTTCAAATTAGTATACAATTTGTTATCCCTTAATGACTCAAAAACCATTTTAAGATGTTCAATATACTTATCTATAAATTTGTTATAGGTAAGGGTATCATTAAAATAATCCACAAAAAGGTACCTACGAAAGGTCGTAACACTTGGTTTATGACGGATATGAACTTATTTGGTGCACTATTTAACCAAAATGGCATAACTAACCATCTATGCAATCCATCTCTTATCTTGAATGCAATTTTCCATTTGTCTCTGAGCCTTATCCTTAATTGGTGACAACCACTTCTAAGATAAATTTTAAAGAAAATAACTAATACATTGAATTGATTTGACATATCATTTAATTTTAAAATAGGAAACTTGTATTCAATAGTAATTTTGATGATTACAATAATGTTAATATAGATCCTAAAACTGCCATCTTTCTTTGACGTGAGGAAAGCAGGAATATCTCATGGACTCATGCTCTTCTAATATGACTATTCTTATTTAATTCTTCTACATTCTCCTTTAATATCTCATTTTCTTTTAAACTTATATGGTAGTAAGGTAGGTTATATAAACTAGCCCAAAAAACATGATCAGCATGGTGTTGGATATCATTTACAAGAAGGAATTTACTGGGTAAATTATCAAGAATAACATTCCCAAACTCCTCCAAAATAAGTTAGATTTCTAAGGAAATATCATCTTTCATGTTTTTTTATCACCTCTTTCTATTTTATAATCAATAAATACACATTCCTCTTTTCTTTTATCTCTCTCATAAAATTTTATTTATTACTTTCTACATGTAATAAGGACTTTTTACTCTCCTTATTAAGTTTCATACACTTTTTTTTACCTATAGGTATTAAGATATATTTCATCCCATCATTCATAAATAATTTTCCTACTTGAATGTGTTACATCAACATCATATTGTCTCTTCTTACCCAAACATATTTGACATGCATCCATATCAACAACACCACAATAATGATCATCATAATATTTATTAATTGAGAATAGTTCATTATAATATTCATTGATAAAGATTTCTCCATCCTTATTGATCCATCTAATGTTAGTAGGGATGGAAAAAGTGGCCCAGCTTTTCTAACTTGATATTGGATTGTACTCCTAAAAATTGAATATGTGAAATTATCCTAAGAGGTTTAGACATTAAACTATAGAAGAAATTCTAAAACATAGAATTTTGCTATTTCTATGAATTGACAACAAAATCCTTTGAATACAAAGAGATTTCTAGAGAAGAAGGACAATGAAAGAAGAATTCAATAAGAACTTACATAGACAAATTCTTACGATTCGACAGTAGCCGAAGTTAACACCCTTGGAACTAGTGTTTGTCCCTGTTTGGAATGCAAATCCCTAAAAGTCAATGAAAAATATAGGCTCCATTTACTAAAGTTCAGTACAACTTTGATACTTTTAAAATAGAGGATATCTTTGAATTTTTGTTACATGAAAAATTCATTACCTTTCTATTAGGGCATTAAATTCCCTACAAAAGAAGAAATTAGAGGTAGAGGCAACTAAAAATATCACAATACCTGGAGCCACCCAATAAATTCATTTTGGGGGTTTAAGAATATGATTGAAAATCAAACCAATGAGTGAATTATATTTTTCCTTAAAACTAGCCAAACTATGTTTATAGGTAAAGACCCATTCCTACCAATTGCAACTATTAAGGCCATCAACTTCGACTTACACCTATCATTAGATGTTAAAAAGAAGTTAAAAAATTATAGAAGATTGTTTAGCATCATCATCAAATTCAGGAATATGTATTTGTGCTCTTAACTATAATACAAAATTTAGGAATGGAAGTTAGTGAATTCGCATAATCTAGTAAAAGGTAAAAATATTAGGAAAAAATCATCAACTAGAGTTCAACCAAGACTTTAGACAAAGATAAGAACCTTAAACCTTTAGTTTCAGCAGTAACATCATAGATTTATAGTACCATTATGAATGTCACTATCTCGACAATGATAGTGAGTAAGACACCCTAAGAATCTAGCACCCTTCACTCTAACTTAAAAGATAAGGCTTTAGTAGAAAAGGTTCGCTACAGAAACTGAGAAAAATAAGCTATTATTGTTGAAAGAGCTAACTTTAAAAAAGCCTTATAAAACTTGTCTTCTTTGAAGAAAATACTACAGATCCTAATAATAAAAAGGGACAAGCAAAAGTCGTTAGTGAAAAATAAGGCAAGAAAAAAGGATAATCCTAGATTTCATAAGAAGTAGGCCTATTCTAAGAGTCTAGATAAGGATTCCAATGAATTCATTATGATTCGAGAAATTCTCATTCAATACTATGTACCATTGCATCTATAATACTCCCTACTTCATTTGATAAATCTTGTGTGAAGAAGGCAGGATCCCTTCCTTAAAGAGGAGAATGCAGAGTGTTAGTATTGGCAACAGTACCAAGAATTCCAAAAAAGATGGTACTAGAAAATCTACTTGAAATTATGAAACAACATATAAAACCTCTATATATTAAAGCTCACATTAAGAGAAGACCAACTTCAAGAGTTTTGGCTAATAATGGGTCGATAGTAAACATTATGCCTACTAAAATGAAGATAGCTTTAGGCAAAGACAATGCAGACTTGATGTTGGACCCCAATTCTTTTTCATAGTAAATAGGCATGTTTATTTTATTTTGAGGTTTAGTTCGATGAATTCCTCTTAGTTAGAAAATTTTGAGTTTTTTAGTGCTTAGTTAATAATTATTAAATGAAGGAGTTTAGTTAAAATTAGAGTTTTGATAAGTTATTAGAAATTAAAGGAATAAGATAAATGGGGGTAATTTAGGAAGTTTACTTATGGTTTTAAAGTTTAAGGCTAATGAGGGGTAATCTAGTCTTTATAAGAATCATTACAAAAGGAAGGAAACAAAAGCTTGTAGTCGTGTGAGTCAATGGAGAGAACGAAATTGCTTGTAAAAAGGGAGAAATAAGTGAAACTACAACGTTTTGGGGCTTAGGCTTTAAAGGTTAAGAAGCAATTTCCCTAAGTCCTTTAAGAGAAAGCTACGAAACTTGCAAGGAGAAAGGAAAGAAGGAGACCTTCGGTGGAGATAAGGAGAAGAAGAAGAAGAAGAAGAGGAATGGGGCTTGGTGATTTTCTTGGTTTAGAAAGGTGGTTCTAAGAGTTCTTTAAGAAGGAAAAGGGAAGGGAAGGTGTAATCTTCCATTAGAGGCAAAAAAAAAGCCATTTTCGTGGGAGGCTTCAAGGTAAGAGATTTTCAAAAATTAATGGTTTTATAGATGGGTTTTGGTTTTAATAGTTTAGGAAGGGCATGGGTAAGGTTATGTAGGTTTTAATTCATGATTTTCCTTCACTTAGAATTTCCAATTTTGTTATCTCTTATTCATATGGGATAATTGTGCTTAATGAAGGTCAAGAGAGGCAATTGGAGCTAGAGGATAAGCCAATTGACCAAGCACAAAGCTAAAGGAATTAAGGTGGGTGATTGTTTAATAATTAAGTTAATAAGCTACTTAATTGTCTTTCAATAAATGTCATTTAATGCTTTCCTATGACTTCCAATTTTGAATGATTGACTATTTGTGATGGTTTAAACTAGTATGAGATGTCTTTTGTTTGTGAAGGCCTTGTGGAAATATGTGTATAATTGTTTGTCAAGTGAAAAAGATTCAAATATGTGATTTTCGAAAAAATGCCATTTTGGGCAATTATATGAGAATTATGTGAAAATGAATTTTGTAAGGGTCATTTGTGGCTAATGTTTATGAATTGTGTGAATTAAGTGATATGCATGCTTTCTTTGGGTTTGTGGTGGTCTCTTAAGAGTCAGGTGCACCTATCTAATTATAGGCTTCTCCCGCCTGCCCGCTAGTGGCATTGGAGCTCCTCACAGACTCCCATAAGTTCACGGCTACACATGACTGCTTCGCGGGAATGTATAGTACGTTCCTTTTCGGATCCACCCGAACCATTTTCTCTATTATTATGTGATATTTTGCTTTGCAACTAGTTTGATGTGATGAATTTGTGAAGAGATTTGATAAATTGAACATGTTTTTATCAATGTGAAATTTGCTTAAAAATGATTGAATAAAGAATGTTTTTGCTTATTTCTTTATTATTAAGCTATTATCCTGTTGGACCCCGATCTTTAATTGGAATTTAGAAATAGTAAATGAAATTGAATGAGTGTTTTGTTTATGTTATAGAT
>JANKYF010000224.1:56346647-56357682 GCA_029829435.1 Erythroxylum hondense | reverse complement strand
GAATTATTCGGAAGGAAGTGAAATAAGTTCGATTTGAGTTTAATTTCGTGGTGAGGAATCCCTCCCTCGTGGGTTGCACGCCCAGGTATCATGTAGGACGTCGGACCCGTGATCCACCGGGTATGGGGTTCCAACACTTGATCTTAAGTAAAGTATATATGGCTTCCTTTAATGGTGAAACTACTAGAGCATAGGAAATTGTCCATATAAATGTTACAGTAGGAGGAAAGACTTCATTGATTGTTTTCTTTGTGTCTGAAACGCATGCCAACTACCAAGTCTTATTAATACGAGATTGAATTCACTCTAACTATTGCATCTTATCATCTCTTCATCAACTTTTACTTTTACTAAAAGTGATGAAGTAGGAATTGTTTAGGTCAATTCACACCCATTCCATACTAAAGTTGACATGATGGTAGCAAAATTCTATTGAGATCATGTATAGTAGATAAAAATTAAGAAATTGTCTTATTGTAATAAAGTAAAGAAAAGATGAAAATAGAGTGAGAATGATATGTAAAAATAACTACCATTGTTTCTATCCCTATGTAGATAAAGGTTCCCAATATAGAGGAACCTGATGAGTCAAATTTCATTAAAAGAAACAGCAGTTGTTGCAATCGCAGAAATCAAATATCAACTGTAATAATTATTAGAGAATTTTGAAGAATAAAGTAGATGTGATAATGCAAAAGTGGTTTTTAAAGAAGAAGAGGAAGAATAAATAAGGGACAGTTGTATCCAAAAGCTGAAATCTATTCCTAAAAAGTTTGATAATTGTGAAAGTAAAAAATAAGAATCAATAAAGAAGTGAATCTAGACAATTTAGGAGAACTCCATGAAGTTTTTATTATAAAAAAATTTAGATTTAAAGATAGAACTCTTGAAAGAATTTTAAGACGGCTTCACTTGGGACTATATCAAAATTTGAGGGTTAGTGGACCACAGAAGGCAGTGGTCCAAAGAAACTGAACTGAAGATTAAAAAAGAGGTTGAAAATTTATGAGAGATTAGTTTTGTTAGATTAGCCAAATATATTAAATAGTTAGCTAATGATGTGCCTATAGTTAAGAAGAACGGAAAGATAAGAAGTTGTGTTCAACTTTAAGGATTTGATTGCGGTTATTCCTAGGATGTATATATAATGTCAATCATAGGTTATTTGATGGATGCAATGGTTTTGACATTCTTTGTTTTTTATGGGCTATTTTTCTAGTTATAATCAAATTTTTACAATCGAAAATGATATTTCCAAAATAACTTGTAGATATCCCAGTCAATCGAGACATTTGAGTGGGTTGTAATGCCTTTCAGTCTAAAGAATGTAGGGGGCCACTTATAAAAGTTCAATTAATGTTGTCTTTCATGATTTAATAAGGCGTACACTGGAAGTTTACAAAAATGATATTTTTATGAAATAAAAAAGAGTGTAGATCATATCCAGGATTTACTAGAATTCACAAGCTGAAGTTAAATCTTATAAAGTGTGTTTTTAGAGTAAAAAGCAAGGAACTTCCTAAGGCTTTTTAGATTAAAACAGAGTGATTGAGCTAGATAAAAATAATGCAAAAAACATTTTTGAAATGAAATCATCTTAGAATAAGATAGAACTTCAGAGATTTCTAGGCCAGATGAACTACGTAAGAAGGTTCGTTTCTAGTTTAGGAAGAAAAATAAAAGAATTTTTAGACTTTTTAAGGTTGAAGAATTCCATTGGGAGGAAAGGCATTATGCAATACTTTAATATTATCAAGGAATACTTGACTAGACCGTTAGTACCGTCGAAAAGGAATTATATTAAAGTTAAATATTTTTATGCATAAGAATCTATCGAATGTCTATTAGCTTAGAGTAATAAGGCAACCATGAACAAGCTATTTATTATTTAAGCATAATGCTTACGCTAACAGAAAAGAAGTATGTATTGTACTTTGCTTATTCAAAATTAAGGCATTATTTATTACAAAATAAAGTTTTGTGGTTTTGCAGACTGATTTAATGAAATGCATGTTGTATAAGCCAATCACCTCAAGAAATATTAGCAAAATGACTTTTGACCTTATAGACTTTAACTTGATATATTACCTTAAAAACTATAAAAGGTCAGGTGTTAGCCAACTTCTTAGCAATTTATTCCACAATTAAGGTATAAAAGGATGTGGGTCAATTAGTTCTCATTTGTGAGAAGAAGCTATAGGAATTAAAATTCGATGGGTCTAGTAGAGAGAATTTAGCTAGTGTTAGGGTAGTCATAACTATAGTGAAAAAACTATTATGTCTCTTAAAATGGACTTTCTATATTCTAATAATTAGGTAGAATATAACAGCTTGATAATTGGAATAGAACTTCTAATTAATCTTAAAGCCAAAGAAATTCTTATCAATGGAGGTTCTTAACTACTTTTACGCCAAGTGGTAGGGGAATATAGATGCTTGAGTTTCACTTTGTTACCTTATTATACTATTATTATCTGGTTTCTAGAACTCTGTGATTCGGAGGCAAATGAGCTATCACAAATAACATTTAGGTTAAAAATATCCAAGGATTTAGTTTATAAGTATATCATGGTATAATGAAGGGCCCACCCATCTATTTATAAAAGTGAATTTTCCTTATGTTTTTAATATCAATAAAGAAGTCACCCATGATTGGAGAGTGGAGATCAAAGATTTTTAAAACTTACTAGCAACAAAATGTCCATCAAACTTAAACAATGAGCATTTAATTTTGTGTTGATCAAATAATTCTTATTTCATTAAGGAAATGAAGGACTTCTTTTGAGATGCCTTGGGATGCTTGAAGCATTAAAAGCGCAAGTTCGTAAGGGGGTATGTAAAGCATATTAGTCCATAATAAAGATGAGATGGCTTATATGACAAATGGTTACTATTGGCCTTCAATCTTGAAAGATCACATGCTAGATCCTAAAAACAGTGTCAAAAATATGGAACAATTCAGTAAATTCCTATTTCTTAGTTACGTTATATAATCAAACCATAGTCATTTAAAGGATCAGAGATTGATCGTATTATGAAGATACATCCACCATCTTTAAAAGGACAAGTTTCATTTTATTGGCCACAAATTATTTTACTAAATAGGTGGTAGCTCAACCTTTAAAGGAATTTGATCAAACTAATGTAGTTAATTCATTAAGGAACATACTAATTATCAATTTACAATTCCTTAATTGACATTAAGTGATTAGGGAACTTTGTTTATAGACTAAGAATTCATTGATTTTATTAAAGACTATCAGATAAAATTATTAAATTTGAATCCATATTATGCTCAAGCTATCGGTTAAGTTAAAGCGTTAAACAAAATAATTATCAAAATACTGAAAAATGTTTATTGAGAATCCTAGAGAATGGCAAATAGTTATGTCGAAAACATTGTGAGTGTATCATACTTCTAAACATACTACTACATGAATTAGCTCATATTCTTTAACGTATGGACACAATTTGGTTCTTCCTATAAAAGTAGTGATTCCATCACTGAGAGTAGCCAGGAAAAATGCTTTAGAAAAATCCAAATTTTTAGAAGCAATGTTAATGGAACTAGAGGACATAAACAAAGTGTGACTTTGGGCATTGAATGATATGATTGTTCAAAAGGAAATGGCAACGAAATTATACAACAAAATAATTCATAGTTAGGAATTCTAATAAGAGGATTTAATGTGAAAGTTGATCCTATTTCCTAGAATAAAATACAAATAATAAAGGAAATGGTTCCAAATTAAGAAGGGTTGTTTAGAATTCATAGAATCTTAAATGGTAATGCCTATTAGATAACTAGCTTAGAGGGTGAACCTCATAGCTATTTTATTAATGGAAAGTATTTGAAGCCTTATGTATACACCTTTTCCTAAAGGTCAGGCATATTAGAACAAGTGTAAAATCTTGAAAATCAAATAACATTAGTACAAAATAAACATTTAGAGATAAAATTAAAACCTACATAAGACTAACCAAAGGTTGACAAATTAAAACAAGGACTAGAATTTCAAAGTTGTTCTAAATCAAAGTATCAAATTTCACCTAATTAGTTAGTATAGAAAACATGGTCCTCTTTGGCTTACTAAAATTATTATTCCAAAAGCTAACTTCGTCCTTCTACAACATTAACAATTTCCCCAACTCCTTAACCACTGCTTGAATTTATGAAACTTCTAATTCAACAACCTCATTTTCTAAGGAATCAAACTTGTTTTTTTTTTACTTTTGAACTTTTGTTAAGAGATTCTTGCCTCTAGTCTACTTTACATCATAATTTATTCCATATTGATATGAAAGGATTAATTTTTTAAAGTACAAGACTTCATTATAAAAAGATTTCTTAAAGGAAGCAAACACTTTTTCAACTTTGCTAAAAGGTCCCCAACAGAAGACAATTGTTATAGAGCTAACATAGGACATCAAGCTTAGAAAAGAAAAGTGATGAATCACAGTTAAGAACTGTAACTCTTGTTACATCGTGAGTCTCAAAGATTCTTTAATTATTGATAGATCCTTGAAACTAATTATTGGTGCAGTACTAAAGGGAATACTGGGAGACAAATCTAGGAAACTCAAGTCAAAGACTTATTTTGAAGTAGTTATTATGGTCTAAACATCTTTTTCCTATAAGATATAAAATTATTTATTAGAAGGCTAGCATATTAGCATGTAGAATAAAGGGATTCTTATTTTACGTCCAATAAAGTAACCCCAGCGATCTTCAGCTTAAAAGAATTCCTAGTTTTTCCAAATTCCAATTCAAGAGGAAGGGGAGAAGCAAGAAAGTTTAACATCATGTCATCTATGAAAAGGAGATAAGCTGTGGAATTCCTAGTAGAAGTAAAGGTAAAGGTAATAGGAATTTTCATACCATTGTTAATGTCCTCAATAACCTTTTTCAGGTATAGAAGAAGTCCCCTCCACGGGAAACGTATCTTAAACTGCATACTTTATGGTCTCAGTTTCTTCAAGCAATTTAGTAGAAGAATGAATGAACTTCCTAGCAAAACTTTTTGGGTTTAAAGTTTTAGCTTTCTTAGAACTAGAAGTCACTATGGACTTCCTTTTAAGCTTTTTTTAATAATAGGATTTGGAGCCACTTCATTTTTAGAAGCAGACCTGTTTTCTTCTCTACTCTCAACATATAAAATTCTAAAATGTGTAATGATATGAGTTAGAGATAAATGTTAAGGAGCCAAAAATACTTAAATAAGAAGGAATGCCTTTAAAAAGGATAAAATCTAAATAGGGTACTAAACCTTAAAAAGCTTTTCAACTAGCAAGAGTGGTAAGAATCTGTGTCAGCAATACTAACTATAAAGATCTTACATTTTAAAATATGATATTGGTAAAAGATTCCTTAAAGAAACTGGTCATTGATAGTACTCACTTAAAAAAGGACTCCACTAGGTAGCCCAAAAAATGAACGGTAGGAGGAATTCCAAAAGAAAGGCCAATTTTCCTGAAAGATGCATATTTTAGTATATTTATACACCTATATTTAATGTATTTTCTTAATATGTATATTTGGTATTTAATTTGCTCTAAATGCATTTATAGGATAATTGTCTTCATAGGCTAAAAGAAGAAAATTTTGAATCAAAACGTGGCATAGTATAAAGATTTAACAAAAAAATAAGGGATACGCTATCATGTCTGAGCCCGTGTACATCTCTCAGCCTATGCAAATTGGCAAATTCTAATGATTTTGGAGTATACATGGTCTAGTACATGCCTATGTATTACAAAGTGTGTACTACATCGTGTATCTCCTAGAACCCTAAAATTTATTATAAAAAGACGTTGGTGGAGACCAATAAAGGGGGCCAGACTTTTAGAGTAGATTCCAGACATGAAGAACATTCAAAGGGGACGATATTGATCCAGAAAATGGGAGAATGCAATGAAATCATGAAAATATTTAATGGATTACAGCATCAATCCTCAAACTTGCCAGAACATTCGATAAAATAGAAAAGGGAGATTTAGAATTATGAACTCATTGTTTTCTTTTTTTTTGCATGTTTTTCTTTGATTACATTTTGTATTATACATATCTAAACGGTTTTTAGTGTCTAGGTGTGATGAACCATAGTTTGTGCTATAATATTCTGTTATTCTTTTATTTAATGTAATTTTTTTATTGATCTATTATGATTCAATTATGTGTTTTATGTATGTTCTAATAGATCTGGAATATTAGCATATAATCTAATTTCATAACATAGAGATTGAGAAATCCTATGGGTGAATAGATCTACCATAATTGAAAGGAGTTGAATACAAACTTAAAGATAGGTCAACATAAATCCTCTAGATTAAGGTCAAACCTAATAACAGAATTCACAAATTGATAAAGCAATCCTAGAAACTTTAACCTGAGTAATTTCAGTTAATAAATCTATGGATTAGTTATTAGTAGTCTCGAGACAACTATTAGCATAATATAGGAATTTATAAGGTCCAATAGTCAATAAAACAATTGCATGATAAAAGATTAATTATCTAATGTTTTAGGGGGATTCATTACCTTGACACTAATTATTGATATTGATTATTTACTAATTTCTGTTTTCTTACATTCATTATCGTTTCTTACTTTATTTTAATTAATTAAGTACTATTTTTAGTTAAAAACCAAAATCTAATTCGTAGGGTAGATATTATAAGAAAGGTAATTAGGGGTAATCATTGTCTTCGTGGAATTGAATCGTACTTGATTGTGTTAGTTACAGCTACGCTACACTTACAGTTAACTTAAGTGTTAGGAAAACCTTAATTTTATTAATTTAGTCATTGCTATTTTATTTTATTTTCCTTTATTTTTTATTTTACATATTTCTTTTTTTAAATTAGACCCCTGGTTAGTTTATGACTTGGAACACATTTTAGAACTTGATAGATGTAGATCCAAAATTTAAAACAGTGCACAAGAATCTTCGAATGATGCAAGTGTGTGAGTTTGAACTAAATCTTCGGATAGAGGATTTGAATGTTAAGTAGATACAAAAGAATCATACAACATGACTGACCATCCACGAACTATTTTTAACTATGTTATGCCAGACTTAACTAATGCAGGGTCCAACATCATAAGACCGACTATACAAGAAAATAACTTCGAGATCAAGTTGAGCATCATCCAGATTGTGCAACAGTCAGTACAATTTGATAGAATCAGGGATAAAGACCTGAACATGCACATCTCTAACTTTGTAGAGATCTGTGACACTTTCAAGATAAATGGAGCAAATTTTCATGCCACCAGATTGCGTCTATTCCCATTCTCTTTAAGAGGGAAGTCCAAATAGTGATTAAATTTCATGCCACGTTCTTTGTTAACTACGTGGGAATAAGTGGATTTTTTTTTATTGTTAAAGTACTTCCAATTTATTAAGACTGTAAAATTGAGGAATGATATCTCCTACTACTACCAAACTAAAGGTAAACCATTATATGACATATGGGAGAGATTTAAGGAGAAGTTGAGATGATTCCCACATCATGGACTACCATTGTGGATGCAAATCCAAAGATTCTATAATGGGATAAGTCAAAAAACAAGGAAATTTATCGATGCGGCAGCTGGGGGATGCTAAATAACAAAACATTAGAAGTGAACCACGATTTAATAGAGGATATGGCCATAAACAACTACAAGTGGTTCTTTAGTAAAGCACAAACCAATAGGCTAGTGGGAGTATACGAAGTAGATGCAATGGTGCAGTTAGCGACTTGAGTTGAAGCCTTAAACAAAAAGATAGATTTTTAATGGCACCACAAGGAATAGTGATACAATGCAAGGTGTGTGCTCTAGAGCATTAAAGATAGGATTATCAATCATCATAGCCCAAGCATGTAAATAATTTTTGGAATGCTCTGAAAATGATCCCTCCAACAATACTTACAATCCTAGTTAGAGGAATCACCTTAACTTTTCATGGGAAAAGCAAACCTCCTTTAGTATTATAGTAGCAAGCATCATAACCCAAGAAGCCTGGTCCAGACAAGATAATAGTCTAATTCTTTTGGGAGTCCAAAGTGAAGCACAAGAAAACTAATGCATCTATACATAACCTAGAAATTAGAATCAATAAATTGGCAAGGACAATAGCAGAAAGACAAAGTGCAATTTTTGAGCATAATAGAAACAAATCCAAAGGAAAGACAATTTCAATATCCTAAACTACCAAGAAGAAGCACCAAGAAGAGAAGAAGGTGACTACTAAAAGCCACCCAAAAGTTGAAGGTGGATGACACCTAGAGAGAATCAAGGAGTATCAACCTATAACTCCCTATCTTGTCAAAGCAAAGAGAAATTTGTTAGAGGTAGAGTTAAATAGATTCCTTGACAATTAGAACAAATTAAAAATGACTTTACCATTTATTGAATCTCTTTTGTAGTTACCAAAGAAAATTGAATCTTTGAAAGAGAATCGTTCAATAAGGAGGAATCAAAGAACTTGGAGACTTCAGTGTTGAGCAAAGAGCGCTCAACTAAGAAAATCAAACTAGCAAAGCAGTAACCCGACCCAGTGAGTTTCTATATCCCTTGCATAATTGGTAGTTTAAAAATAGATAAGACTTTAGTTGACCTAGGGGTCATCATTAACAATGACACCTTTTTTTAATAAAAAAAAGAAGAGTAGAACTTATAGTCTATTAGGATATGTCCGTAACTAGCTAATAGGTCAATGAAATATCCTAGGGGAATTGTAGGGAATTTACTAGTCCAGGTTGATAAGTTTACATTGCCTATTGACTTTTTAATTCTCGACATACAGAAGGATACGAAAATATCTCTAGTCCTTGGTCGTCCATTCTTAATGATTGCCAAGTCAATAATAGATGTTGATGAAGGAAAGTTAACATTAATTATAGGGGATGAAGAGGTTATATTTAGAATCTATAAAGTTAATAGCCATTCTCTTGAATTTATGGATATTGATAAAGCTAATGATTTTTGTCAAGATATTTTGTAAGACTCTAAATTTAAAGATCCACCTAATAAGTCGCAAATTCAAGGGAACAAATCGAAAGAGAAATGTAGCCGTAAGCATTAAAAGGTAGCCTACTTACAAGTCATGGAACCGACAGTAAGGCTACAACAACTTAATTTATATAAGTCACCTTGAGCGTAATAGGTACTTTAAACTACCGACGTTAAATAAGCAATACATAAGAGGCAACCTATGAGTAGTTTCAGTTTCATTTCAATTTCCATATTGTTTTGTTTTTGCTTTAACGATAGTATAGGTTTAATTAATTTTTGTTTCATGTGGTGTGATTAAGGACAGAAAGATTAAGCATCTCGATAAAATTTTACAAAATTATGATGTTAGGGGTTGCGTGTTAGTGTGCCATAATGCTAAAGTGTAAAAATTTTATATTTGAGCATCCAATTTTAGAGTTGCACACATTTACAAAGAATTACAAGCTCTATTGACATGTTGGTGTACACTTGCATGTTTTGATACATACCTATATACCAAACCATGCAAGTTTGTAAATGTTGTGATTTAGTGACATACATAATTTGATACATGATCGTGTATTAGATTGGGTAATTCTGTGATACACCTTAAAAAACCCAAACTTCTTTATATTTTTCATTCTCTCTTTTCCCTATCTAACTGTTTTAGTCGCTCTTTCATTCTCCAACCCTAATTTTTGCATTTTCTTACAATTTATTGACACTTAAGTAAGTAATCTTATCAATTTCAACTGTTTATGCATGTTTAATTACATAGTTTGCATTATTTCGCTTAATTACATAGAAAAACCTGTACACTTACATGTTTTGATATATGTCCGTGTACCAAACAATGTAAGTTTGTGAAAAGTTGTGATTTAGTGACATACACAATTTGATACATGACTGTGTATCAGATTGTGTAATTCCATGATACACCTTAAAAAACTCTAGCTTCTCTAGATGTTTCATTCTCTTTTCCCACTCTCACTGTCATCATTGCCCTTGCATTCTCCAACCCCAATTTTTTCATTTTTCTTCCAATATATCGACGCCAAAGTAAGTAATCTTATCAATTTCAACTATTTATGCATGTTTAATTAGTTATTTTGAATTATTAATCTTAATTTTATGGAAAAAACACTTAAATTGAAAAATTGGGACTTATGCAAATTTGTGTGATTTATTGTCCAATTTTCGTTTAATAGTTGATTATTTTCATTACCCGATTAATTTAACTAATTTCATGAAATTTGGGTGGAAATTTAACTTTAATTGTGTAATTGTGCAATTTTTTATTACTAAGAGTTTAATTGTGAAATTTTTGTGTTAAATTAGGTTAATTAGTTGTTTTCAACATTGATTAATGTTGGTTTTGTGTTTAATTATATGAATCTAATGTTAATTTCTTCAATTTTATGTAATTGTTAATTTAAGGTTTTTAATTTCAAATTTAAGGTTAGAATCGATAATTTAATAATTAAGTTAGTTTAATTAATTAATTACAAGATTTATAATTTTAATGAGATTAACTAGTTTGTTAGTTAGTTTTCTAATTAAAATTGTTTAATTGTTTATTTATTTGTGTTAATTTATTAATTATTTCTATGTGATAAATCTTTGTTGGATATTTTGTTTCCGCATTTAATAATTTAGTGAGCATAATCAATTTAAGTGTGGGGAAATGTGTATTCCTGTAATTTATATAAAAATCTTCTCACAGTTATTTAAAGTTGTAGGTATAATGACAAGAAAAGGAGACAGGAAGACAGAAGCATCTTCCACTATAGCTCAGCCCTAAGAGTGAACATAGGTGTTATTGTTCAATGTCGAGGCCCAAGAGGAACAATACCAATGGTTAAAGGATAAAAGGTTCAGTACAAGCAGATTTATTAACTAGGAGGGGCTGGAGCAAGTTAGCTTAGCCCAACAACTTTAAGACTTTATTGATATTAGTGCATGGTCTTGATTTTTTGACTGTAACATCCCACCCCCTCCTGCAAGGGTAAAATGGTAAAATTGGCATAGGATGAGACTAATAGGGAATAATTAGTA
>JANKYF010000224.1:56041081-56057447 GCA_029829435.1 Erythroxylum hondense | reverse complement strand
TTTGCATTTGTATTTCATGGTTTTTGTAAAGTATTGCTAAATGATAGAAATTCCTATAACTGCAAAGATTTACTACTGTTTACTGCTTGTTTTGCGCGAATGTGTAATAACTGAAACTGCTTCCTTTTAACGTGGAATGTATTTCGAAAAAAAATATATACCGACTTTTACTGACTGATGTAGTACGCCACCCTCGCGGGGCACGGGCTCGGATATCACCAATGATATCGGGTTCGGATCACGTGGGAGTGGGGTGTTACAGGTAGAGGACTCATACATTTCTTTTTCCTTCAGCATAACTCGTCATCGACTCTCCTTATAGTGCACCTTTACAAATGCCTCTCTCGTGAATGACAAAGGGCGTTGACTCAAGATTCGATCCCTCACTTCATCAAGTTCGCGATTCAGCCATACAAAAAATTCAAAAACTCGTTCACTTTGTACCTTCCTCTTATAGCATGTGCTATTGTTAGGGCATTCCCAAGCCTTATTTAAACTCAAATCGAGTTCTTACCAAAGCCCCATCATTTTTATATAATACTTGGTGACTTCCCTTTCACCTTGTTTCAATTGTCACAGCCTGGTCTTGATCTTGAAGATTTGGGAAGCATATTCAATATCCAAGTAGGTCTCCTGAACGACCTCCTAAACTTCATGTGTCATTGACAAAAACAAGTAGACATTTTCAATTAAGGGCTACATTGAGTTCACCAGCCATGCGGTCACCATTGAATTTTTGAATCTCCAATGTTGTAGAGCCAATGCCTTAGTGGTGAGTGGTTCTTCATCTCTCTAGTAAGATAACCCATTTTTCCTTCTCCGTCTATCATCAACTTCATTGTTTGGCTCATTCTTGGTAGTTTCTCCCATTTAGTTTCTCCACAGTGAGATTAAAGGAGGAAGACTCCAGATTTTGTGTGCCCAGGGTAGGGGACTATTAGTGTCTTTATTTTCTATCTTTGTGTGTGTTATAATTTTCTTTGTTTTTGAAGTTTGAAGTTATACTTAATGAAAAATAATCTTATTTTATGTTAAGGCATATTTTGGAACCAAATAGAAAGAATTACAAACAGTTTGGGACAAAAAGAACTGAACTAGGCGTTAAACCTAACTAGAAATGGCCTCATGCAGTAAATTAAGTAGTGAACAAACCAAACCAAAATGTAGTGCACATTAGGAACATCTGTCAAGGAAGCACAAAATGACGTAGTTGAGTAAGAAACGCAACAACATGATAGAAGGAAGCAGGAAACCTAACACGCAAACACATCCCACACCAAGGCGACAACGCATAGCTGGGTAGGAAGTTTTTCTTTAACAAAAAATGACAGCGTAGAGAGGGTGTGAGGTTTATAAGGCTTTAAGTGAATAGTGGGGTAGACCAAAAACCCCATGCTTTATTCATCACATCAAGCAACAGTGAGAGGGCGACAAAAGTGAGGGGTGGAAGAAGAGAGCTTACGAGAGAGTGGTGAGGCATGAATAGTAAGGTGGAACAAAATCTACGATATTAAATTGTCCCATCAAAACTAAGTAAAGAAAAGAGGAGAATAGAGAACTTACGGCAGAGAGAAGAGCAACACCCATGACAGTTTCAAATAGAAATCAAGCCACAACAATGTCCATGACAGTCCCAAATAGTTAGTAAAAATTTTGATATTGGGTAACTAAAATTTTATTTCTAGGTTTATGGAATCCTAGTTATTGAACTTTGAATGTTGTGAGACTTTCATTCTTTATTTCAATCGATTTATTAGTTAAGTATTAAATATTTTCTGAATTATTATTTGATTGTTCGATTTTACAGCTAGGTGCGTAACTAGTTTATGATTTTGTTCAATCAATCACTAGATTAAACATATTGACGTTCAATTCTTTTATTCAAAAGTAGCGACTAGGATTTTTATCTACTACATTAGGTACATGATTCTAGGAAAAATAATTATCTAGGCTAAATTTGAGATCGTATCTAGGTATTGGTTAATAAGGGTTAATTTAAATACATGTTTTGGTTAACTAAACATAAGTGAAAATAGGTAAAGAAATTTACCATGATGAATGCTTAACTAATATATTGGTTATTTTTAGTGTCAATGATGAATGCAAGTTCAATAATGTAGGAGACCGGAAACCAAGATTTGTTCCTATTGATTGTTAGATTATCATTGTTTTGCTATTAGTTATTTTTCAATTTTGTATTCCAATTAAATTTTGTTTAATTTGCAATTTAAAACCCCATTTTTATTGCATAACTACTGACTTCTGAATTCCTCATGGGAATGATCCCTACTTTCCACTACTACATTAATTTGTGATGCAAGAAGTTGGTTTCTTTTTATATTTGGTTGTAAGCGACAGTAGTCACCAAATTTTTACGTCATTGCTAGGGATCAAACCCAGGTCTATTGCGTGATAGATGGGGATACTCACCACTATACGCCATTGTCAGGGAATTTTTGACAGTTTATATACATTACGCGTTCGAATCAATACAAAAATTTGCAGTACAATCTTGAAATTAAGAAAATACCAAAGGCATTAAGAAAGAAGACGAAAGAAAGACAACAAGTATTGAGAGAAGAACGACAAAGGGAAAGGAGCATAGATGCAAATCACACTTTACGGCAATTGGCTGCTCCAACTGAGGATCAATAGTCTCAGAAAGAAATTGTGGCATCCGAAAAAACACTAGGGAGTCATTATACGACTATTTAAAAAGTTGTGTGCAAACTGCCCCTATCATTGGAAAGAAGATTAGATGATTTGAATTCTTTGGTGTGTCAATTTGCAGTGTCTAGGAAAGAGTAAGTTAAGACTTATGGTATTTGTTCTATGGTTGGCCATTCCACATACATGTGTTCTGCTCTACAAGAAGACCAAGTTAAAGAAGCCAAGGCCATAAGTGGTTATTTGGGACAACCTCAAAGGAAGTATGACCCATTTTCAAATACATATAATTCGGGTTGGTGAGATCATCCAAACCTCCATTATGGCAACAATCAAGGACAACAAGTAAGTTATAATTTTCGGCCATATAAGCAGCCTTATGTGCCCAGACAATAACACCAAATGGGACAAAGTTCTGGTGAAAATAATTCCTTAGAGGATATAGTTAAGACATTAGCAAGGAGTCCTATGAACTTTCAACAGAATACCATGAAATTTCAGCAAGATACGCAAGCTAGCATACAAAATCTTGAGATTCAAATAAGCCAAATGGTGATTGCCATCAATAGGTTGGAGGCACAAAATTCAAGAAACTCCCTTCTCAACCTAAGATGAATACGAAGAAGAGTGTTTGTGCTATCACACTTTGAAGTGGTAAAGAGTTAAAGGAACTTCCCCTAAAGGTTTCTAAGTGAGAGGTTAAAGAAGAAGTAGAGAAAGAAGTTCCAAAGTAGTCACAATAGAAAAAGGAGGGTGATTCTTGCATTGTCACGCCTAAGTTCAGTGTACAACCTCCTTTTCCTAGTCGTTTTGCCAAGCAGAAGGAGGAGGAGCAACAGAAAGAAATTCTGGAAACTTTTTGCAAGGTACAATTCAATATTCCTTTGCTTAATGCTATTAAACAAATTCCTTGTTATTCTAAATTCCTTAAGGAACTCCCTACCTTAAAGAGAAAGTTAAGTGGAAACGAAAAGGTTCAGTTGGGTAAGAATGTTTCTATTGTGCTTCAAAAGAAGTTACCCCCTAAATTTTCAGATCCAGGTATGTTCACAATCCCTTGTAAAATAGGTAATCTGAAAATTGAGAAAGCACTGTTGGATTTAGGTGCGTTGATTAATTTTATGCCTCAATTTATTTATGAATCTTTGAATATAGGGCCTCTAAAAGAAACTGGTGTCATAATCCAACTTGCTAATTGATCTAATGCCTATCCTAAGGGTGTTCTTGAGGATGTCCTAGTTCAAGTTGATAATATGATTTTTCCTACTAATTTTTATATCTTATAAATGGGTAATGAAGATTCATCCACTTCAGTCCCAATTTTATTAGCAAGACCAATTTTGAAAACTTTTAGAACAAAAATTGATATTTATGATGGGTCTTTAACTATGGAGTCTGATGGTGATGTGATTAAGTTCAATATTTATGATGCCATGAAATTTCCTAATGATGATCAATCTTTTGTTTATGTGAGTTTTCTTGATACTTTAGTTTCAGAAACATTCCATTTAGAGGGACCAAATAAATTATGGATTGCATTGGAAAATTGCTTGGATATTTAGGAAGGAAAAACACTAGCCAATTATCTTGTCATTCCTGAGGAGCTGGATACCATTATCCAAATTTTAGAGTGGAGTAAATACTTAGAGGAATAGGTATGTTTTTTGGGAGCTAACTAGAAATAATTGGAAGTTGTTACCATCTCTTATACAACCACCACAATTGGAGTTGAAGGCTCTTCTAGGTAATTTGAAATAGGTGTATTTAAGTGAGTATGAAACTCTTCCTGTTATTATTTAGAGCAGACTAACATCTTTGTAGGAAACACAATTATTAGGCATGTTAAAACATTACAAAGATGCTTTTGGATGGATTGTGGCTGATTTGAAAGGGATTAGCTCATCAATTTGTATGCATCAAATTCTATTGGAAGATGGAGTTAAGGAAATAAGACAGCCTCAATGAAGATTGAACCCACTAATGATGGAGGTAGTAAAGAAGGAGATTCTAAAGATCCTTGACATGGGAATAATCCATCCAATTTTAGATAGTAAATGGGTAAGTCCAATACAAGTGGTTCCTAAGAAAACTGGAGGAACCATAGTGGAGAACACTTTAGGTGAATTGATGCCCACCCGTACGCAAAATAGGTGTTTGTATAGATTACAGGAAGTAAAATTCTATTACTCGTAAAGATCAGTTTCCACATCCTTTTATTGACTGGATGCTTGAAAAACTTGCAGAGAAAACTCATTATTATTATTTAGATGGTTATTTAGGTTATCACCAAATTTCTGTTGCACTAGAGGACCAAAACAAAATGACTTTCACATGTCCTTTTGGCACCTTTGCATATCAAAGAATGCCATTTGGATTATGTAACGAACCTGCCACGTTCCAAAGGTGTAAGGTAAGTATTTTCTCTAATTATGTGGATGAATGTATTGAAGTTTTTATGGACGAATTTATAGTTATGATGAGTCTTTTGATACTTGCTTGATTAACCTTGAAAATTTTTTGAAACGTTGCATTGAAAATAAATTGATTTTGAATTATGAAAAAGGCCATTTTATGGTTGATCAAGGGATAATCTTAGGCCATGTAGTATCTTCTAAAGGAATTGAGGTTGATAAGGCTAAGATAGAAATCATTAAATCTCTTCCTTACCCCGTCAGTGTACAGGAAGTTTGTTCTTTTCTTGGACATATAGGTTTCTATTGATGCTTTATCAAATACTTTTCAAAGACTACTAAACCCTTATGCAAATTTCTACAAAAAGATGTGGAGTTCAAGTTTGACGAAGCATGTAGGAAGGCATTCGATGAATTAACAGAGAAGCTTCTTAAACCTTTATTTTCTTTACTTTCTTGTGATTTTTTTTGTGAGTACAATGAGGACAATGTAGATTAAGCGTGTTGGGGTGGCATTGAATGTTTATGTGACTATGTGTTTTGAATTTGTTGTTTCTTTGTTCCTTTTGATTTTGATTTTTTTGTTTTTTAATTTGCATGTGATGTGTGTTAAACCATGAAATTCTATCTTAATAGTTGGAATGCGACGGAATTGCATGCTTGCAGTCGAATTAGGCCAATTGAATAGAAGGTGAATCATGCTAATTGATTAAAGTAGTTGGTTACATAAGCTTGATTAAAATAGTTGGTTACATAAGCTTACTCAGAAATTGATGCTTGAGTGATTAGGTAATGTATAGAAGCATAATGGATTTTCAATTAAGCCTATGTGAAGAATTGAGCCTATTTGACTCCATTCAAAATTCATTTCATTTCTTTGTGTGTGTGATACTGCCTTAGGTGATTACCTTCAGATTTTGTTCTGAACCGGTTTGAATCTATTAGATGCATGCTAGATAGAAATGATTAAGGCTCTTTTTCTTTTAACCATTGACTTAAATGACCTACCTATCTTATTTAACCTTGCAACCTTTAATCCTTTTGTTTCTTAAAGAAAACACCTCATTCTAAAACATCAAACCACATTAGCCTTATCTATTCACAATTTTAATAAAGTACTAAGTTAGTAGTTTTGGGACTTTTGGCTATATTTTTTCTAAGACGAGTTTACTGATACTTCTAGTCATAGAGCACATTGTATTTAGCTACTGTTATTGATTATTGTTTCCTAAGTATTAAAAAAAGAAACGAAAGAAGAAGAAAAGGATCAAGTATAGTAGCAATAATAAATTTTGAGTAGTTAAGTATTTATATGCAATTCTTAGAAATACATTTTGTTTTCCATTTGTATATTTAGACTACTTGTGAAGAAACCCTCAAAACCGTTTTGATTCACCTTAACCTTAGACTCGTTACAACCTCAAATAAAGCCCTTTTGATCTATTTTAGCATGTAATCACTGTAGAAGATAATTGGTGTATTTGCAAGCCTATGGTAGTGTGATTTCCTATAGGGAGTTTTGTGCGAAACACAACCTATAAACACTTGAGCGAAATGAGTGAATTCAGTAAGGAAAATTCATTGTGAGTTTATGCTTATTTTTGAATGATAATATCATAAGTTGAGTTTGTTTATGTGCACCGATGAAAACTAAATATGATGTGTATAGTAGCTTGACATTCAATTGGCCAATCGGTTTCTTTGAAAACGAATTGATAGAATTTGATGGTCCAGTTTAATTTGCTCAAAGGCGAGAAAAAGGTTAAGTGTGGGGGAGCTTGTTAGTGTCTTTATTTTCTATCTTTTTGTTAGTTAATTTTCTTTATTTTTGACGTTTGAAGTTATATTTAATTGAAATTAATCTTGTTTTATGTTAAGGTGTATTTTGGAACCAAATAGAAAGAACTGCAAACAGTTTAGGACAAAAGAGCTGAACTAGGCATTGAACCTAATTACATATAGCCTCGTGCAGTAAATTAAGTGGTGAAACGTAGTGCACATTAGGAACATCTGCCACAGAAACACAAAACAATGTAGTTAAGTAAGAAACACAGCAACATGATAAAAGCAAGTAATGCAACACACAAACACATCCCACACTAAGATGATGACGCACAACTTAGTAGGGAGTTTTTCTTTAACAGAAAACGATAGTGTAGAGAGGGCATGCGGTTTGTAGGGTTTTAAGTGAATAATGTGGTGGACTAAAAACCCCAAGCTTTATTGGTCACATCAAGCAATAGTGAAGGGGCGGCAGAGGTGAGGGGTAGAAGAAGAGACTTTGCGAGAGAGTGGTGAGGCATGAATAGTAAGGTGGACTAAAAACTACGATATTAAATTGTCCTATCAAAGCTACAGTAAAAAAAAAGAGGAGAATAGAGGGCTTATAGCAGAGAGAAGAGGAGTGGCGTGAAAAGGAGAGAAAAGCAATGCCCACGACAGTCCCAATGCCTATGATAGTTTCAAATAGAAATCAAGCCACAACAACGTCTGTGACAGTTCCAAATAGTTAGGAAAAATTATGATATTAGGAAACTAAACTTTTATTTCTTAGTTTACGGAATCTTAGTTATTGAAATTTGAATGTTGTGAGACTTTTGTTCTTTATTTCAATCGACTTATTAGTCAAGTACTAATTATTTTTTTGGATTATTATTTGATTGTTTGATTTTCTAGCTAGGTGCACAACCAGTTTGTGATTTTATCAATCAATCGTTAGATTAAACAGATTGATGTTTAATTCTTTTAATCAAAAGTAGCAACTAGGATTTTTATCTACTACGTTAGGGATATGATTCTAGGAAAAATAACTGTCTAGGCTAAATATACATCGTATGTATGTTGTCTAGTTTATCGATCTTCTTAATTCATAAAACTATTAATTAATTGAAATTAGGATCGTATTCAGGTTATTGATTAATAAGGGTTAATTCAAATACATGTTTTGGTTAACTAAACATAAGAGAAAATAGGTAAAGAAATTTACTATGAATGCTTAACTAATAAATTGGTTATTTTTAGTGTCGATGATCAATACAAACTCAATAATGAAGGAGACCGGAAACCAAGGTTTATTCCTATTGATTATTAGTTTATCATTATTTTGCTATTAGTTATTTTTCAATTTCATATTCCAATTAAATTATGTTTAATTCATAATTTAAAATCCCATTTTATTGCGTAACTACTAACATCTGAATTCCTCGTGGGAACGATCCCTATTTTCCACTACTACATTAATTTGTGTTACAGGAAGTTTTTTTTTTAAATATTTGGTTACAGGCGATAGCATCCACTAGGGACACCTCCCTCTTGTTATCGAGAGCTTCAAAGGGTATGAATCTGATGGTGGTGTCAGTCATTGAAGATGACACAGTGAATTATGTGGTTCAGTTAATTCAACCTTCTTCCATGGGAAAGAATGACTATTATGATATTTCTTCTTCTTCTTCTTTGTGTACAAAATATAGAGTTTTATAATGTACAAATAGGATTCTAATTTAAGAAAGAGACCTATCTACAGGATACAATTAGTAGAGATTGCCTCCAATTTAGGAAGACCAAAATAGAAAGAAATCCCTCAATCTCGTGATTTCCACACTACCATTATACAATATATTGTAATATGGTTGACTTCTACCATAACTTTTATGCATGTTTAGGGCTTACTTATATTTGCTTTTAATCTTTGTGTAATGAGAAAATAGGAGTAGCTACTGCGTGTCAAAAATAGATGTGGAGACCTATGCTCTTTTCAAAATATCATATTTAACACTATGTTTGATTTGATATAGGATTACCAATCAAGCTCCCATGCAAAGTAAAAATTGTTGGATATATAACTAAAACAGAAATCTGCAGAAGCAATTGATGGGAAAGCTGTGGATAAATAGGACTTTTATTGGTCAAAATTACATTAAACAAAAAGACTCAA
The DNA here is from genome assembly GCA_029829435.1 of Erythroxylum hondense. Taxonomy (NCBI): domain Eukaryota; kingdom Viridiplantae; phylum Streptophyta; class Magnoliopsida; order Malpighiales; family Erythroxylaceae; genus Erythroxylum; species Erythroxylum hondense. The sequence continues at coordinate 56,048,435 of JANKYF010000224.1, read as the reverse complement.
GGTTCTTATAATATAGGATCCAAATACATAACTGACTCTTACAAAAGCTCAACTGAAACATAAACATAGACCATGACTGGAAACTGACTTGCTCTTAACTAGAGATCACGATATACATTAATAACAAATTACCGCAAACTAGCTAAGACTTGGTCAAAAACTAGGAGAATGGTGTTTTGGAATCACATTTAAACACCCCCTTGATTCAAAGTTGGTCACTCCAAGTTGAGTTTTGAAGAAGTCATGCTTTCCACTAGCAAGTGATTTGGTAAGAACATCAGTAACTTGTTGTTCTGAATTGCAGAATTTCAGCACCACTACTCCTTTCACAACCATGTCTTGAATGAAGTGATGCTTGATTTCTATATGCTTTGTTCTTCCATGGAATGCTGGATTTTTGGTCATTGCTATTGTTGCTTTGTTATCACAGAAAATTTCAGTTGCTCCTTCCTGCTTTTGTTGAAGATCTTCAAGCAATCTTCTTAACCAAACTGCTTGACATACTGCTAAACTTGCAATAACATATTCTGCCTCATATGATGATAATGCTATTGTGGCTTGCTTCTTTGAGCTCTATGAGATTGCTCTAGAAATGAGAGAAAATATGCTACCAGAAGTGCTTTTACGATCATCCAAAGATCCTACCCAATCACTGTCAGTGAAGCCAAGCAATTTGAACTTAGACACTTGGGTACCATATTCCAAAATCAACTGTTCCTGCTACATAATGCAAGATTCATATTACTGCTCTAAGATGGTGCTTTGAAGGATTTTTCATAAACCTTGAGACCACACCAATAGAAAATGAAATATTTGGTTTTCTATGAGTCAAATAAATCAGTCCACCAACTAAACTTCTAAAAGTTATTGCGTCAGCTATTGCAGTACCAACTTCAAGCTTCAATTTCTAAGTCACATTCATTAAAGTGGCTGTCACCTTACAATTCAACATGTTAAACCTCTCAAGAAGATCAGTAGTGTATTTCTTTTGTGAAATAAAGATCCCATCTTCACCTTACTGAACTTCCAACCTAAGAAAGTAATGTAGCAATCCCAAATCTGTCATCTCAAACTTTCTCATCATATGATCTTTAAAAACAGCTACAAAAGAGTAAGATGAACCCATATATATCATATCATCAACATAAAGGCACACCAAAAGGAAGTCATCTTTACCTTCATTCTTTAAGTAGAGAGTGGGCTCAGTTTCACTCCTATCGAAGCCAATCTCACGAAAGTAAGAGTCAATCTTGTTGTACCATGCCCTTAGAGCCTGCTTCAATCCGTAAAGAGCCTTTTTAAACTTGTATACTATCAGTTCCTTGCCACTAACCAAAACCCTTCTAGTTGGTGAACAAAAACATCCTCTTCTAGTTCTCCATTTAAAAAAGCAGACTTGACATCAAATTGATAAACAACCCTCATCAATTGAGCAGCTAGTGCTAAAACCATTCTCACCATTTTGAAATGAGCAGCGGGAGAAAAGATCTCGTCATAATCTACACCTTGCTGCTGTGAATACCACTTTACCGCCAGTCTAGCCTTGTGTTTTTTAATGCTACCATCAGCATGATATTTTGTCTTGAATACCCATTTCAGTCCAATAACATTCTTCCCCTCAGGTAAGTTCAACAATTCCCATGTATCATTTTTTTGGATAGCTAAAATATGCTACTTCATTGCAGACACCATTCCTTTTTGCTTATCGCTTCATCAAAACATGTTGGATCTGAAACAAATAAAGCAAAATTGCACGTTACATAAATCTCACTCAAAGATTGAACTTTCTTGGAGGAGATCCATTTGATGAAGAAGGACTATTGCTGTTTGGGGCAATAAGAAAATCTCCACCACTTGGAGTTGAGGATGGAATGGCTGAATTTGAAGTAGAACCTCTGGTTCCATTGCTCGGAGTTGAAGGTGTTGGAGTCAAAGATGTTGAAGGCAATGATGAAATTGAATCTACTGCCTTATTTTTTGACACTATTTGCACTTCTAAAATAGCAATACTTCCATCCTTTTTCCAACTTACATCTTCATCAAAAATCACATCTCTACTAACAATCACTTTGCCATTAATAGGATTAAATAGCGTATATGCTTTGGAATGTTGACAATAGCCAATAAAGACATACTTTTCATATTTCTCATCAAGCTTACTATGCATTTGAGAATTAACCAAAGCATAGGCAATATACTACCAAAAACACGCAAGTGGCTCACCTGAGGCTTCATTCCATTCCAAGCTTCAAACAAAGCTCGATTCAGCACATCCTTTGTAAGAGAAATGTTTAGCAAATAAACTGCTGTTGCAACTGCTTCAGCTCATAACTAGTTGGGAAGGACCTTTCCTTTGAGTAAACTCCTTGCCATCTCCATAACTGTTTGATTCTTCCATTCAGCGACAACATTTTACTCTTGAGTGTAAGGAGTAGTGAGTTGCCTGCAAATGCCATTTTTCTTGCAAAATGTAGTAAATTCTTTAGATAGAAACTCGCCACCTCTGTCTGTACGAAGTGTCACTATGCTCCTGCCACTTTGCTTCTCCATGATAACCTTAAACTTCTTAAAACTTTCTATTGCTTCTAATTTGTATTTCAAAAAATACACCTAACTTATGCCGCTGAAGTCATCCGTAAACAATAAAAAGTATCGACTTCCACTTATTGATTCAATTCTTATAGGTCCACATAAGTCAGCATGAACTAATTCAAGATAATAAGATTCTTTCCATGCTTTTCCACCAGGAAATGATTGCCTACACTGCTTCCCATAAATACACCCTTCACACATACTAAATGAATAAATTTTAGGCAGTCCAAATACCATTCTTTTTTGTTGGACCCCGTTTTCGGAGCCTAACATTCGGAGTTATAAACCTTGAGCTTATAAACCTGTAGGGTTATTCCAAAGAACCCTATTTGACCATCATCTCATAAGGGTGGTGTGCCCACACTAGTCAATCAGCAAAATCATAATTAAATTCTTAAAAATAATTGTAGCTCCACATCTCTAGCTTAATTTGAAGCAAGAACTATTTCAATTGGAACTCTATAGAAGAAGTTATGCATAAAAATCCAAAGTATGTTCATACCTCAATCATGGTCTCCCAATTGACCCCTCACTTTCTCTCCATCAAAATTTCTCAAATCAACTCCAAAAGATCCAAATTTTACTGGAGAGATAGATACATGTCTTAGGAATTTATTGCTTTAAGAATCACTTCATTCGGAGGTCAGATGAGGAAGTTATGGCCAAAAGAATCTAACATGTGTATGTCCTTAATCATTTTGTACCTGTCTTGGAGAAATTACCATAACTTTTGCTACAAATGTCAGATTGAGTTCGTTCTTGGGCTATTTGAAATTAGAATTCTAGATCTACAACGTTTATGAAGACCATAAATTGAGATGTTTCCATTTAAGAGTTCAAAAATCACAATTTACTAAAGTTATCGCCTGAATGTCTGTTTAAAGGACATTGTCGGGGTTGGAAGCCATTTTTGGCCGAGACGTTCTGTTTAATGGAAAATGGACATTGGTGAGGCTGGGGGTCATTTTTTGACCCGAGAAGGTCCATTTAACGGACCTACCAAACTCCTCTAATGCTTCCTACATCCATTCTAACATCATATTCACTCATAAACTTCCCAAGTCCAACTCTTTTAGTGCAAACTCACTTCATATCAATTCAAACACCAAGTTTATCTCATAAAACTCTCAATTCTCAACCCATTTGATTCATCAAAACTACAATTAAACATCATTCTCGATATTTGTCCTATACACACATCCTATGCGACATCACAACTTGTAATGATTATAACCTTCCACTCCGATATCCAAAATTGCAAGTTTTATATAGTTGGAAAGCTAGAAAAATCATCTTCAACTTCCATGAAGACAACTTGGTCAAATTCATCCTAAATTATTCCAAAATTTCCCCTAAATTCAGAACACAAATCCTACGCCCATGAAAAGCTTAAAAATGCAATATAAAGACTTTGGAAAGCCATAAACAAACATAATGCTTATGTATTTCATTCGTATCAAACTAAGAGTGTTACAATGCTTTAGTGGGCATTTCGAGCCATCTTACAACATAATTCAAAATACAAACTTTACAAAAACAACAATTTCTTAAAATGCAACTAAAGCATTGTTTTTACAAAATCTAACTTCAAAATAGCAAAATGTGCAAATTGAAGTGATGTCTTGATGCTCGACTCGATCACTCAATATCTTGCTCATCGCTTGTGGATGGGAAGGAGAGTGGGGTGAGCTTAAAAGCTCGTGGGTAATAGCTTATAATAGAAAAATAAGCAAAACCATTCAAAAAGTTCATTGTCATAAAAAATTCTTGTTGAAATCCATAAAACACTTGTTTCTCAAATTCTCATCATGTAGTCAATTTTACAAACCACAAAACATGAATGCATCAAACTTGTTCATATCTCATACGCACATAAGCACATTGTAATGGTTTGGGTAAATCCATAAACATGATGAACTACACAATTCCACATAATGGTCTTGTGTATTCGTAAACTTGAGGCATTATCGCAATCCCACATAGTGGTTTTGCGTAGACGTAAACTTGAGGGAGTCCATAAAGGAGCTCCTAAGCGGGAGAAGCCTTAACTTGGTCAAAATACATGTGACAATTCTTGGATGGATTACAACAAACCCACATAACATGTATTTCAAAACTTGTTGCCCAAAATGGCAGTTTTTTTAAAAACTTGATTTCATATACTTGATATATTTCGAAAACCCTTTTCCGAAAACATGATTCCATAACATGTGATCTTTTCAAAAGAAAGCATTTTCATAAATCATCACACAATTCATATATCACAAATGTAGCAATTTCTCAATTCATTCAAGACACAAGTAATGCAACACTTATGATACAATTTAAATCATTAAATTTCTTCGATTTAAAGAAAATAAAAGTGGCTTATTTACTCTATTATAAACTTGTACCCACCTTAATTTTCTTACTCAAAAGTCTTTACTCTTGCTCCTCTTGCCTCTCTTGGTTCTTCAACATTGACAAAAATCTCTAAATCAATAGGCATTCTAATTGAGAAACCCATAAGACATATTCATAAAATTAATCCTAGAATCCTTAAACTCATACATTTCTTAAGCTATATGAACCAAAACTCTTTCAAAAATCCAACAAATCAAAAATGCTCTTACCTTGATTCTTTACCAAACAATGTGTTTCTTGGCTCCAATTGAAGCTTTAACCTTCCTCTTCCTTTTTCCCTTCTTGCATAACCTCAAAATCACTCTTTAAGACTAGAAAAAATCAAAACCTAGCTTTTCTTCTTTCTTTTCTCCTCGTTCTCTCATTTTCGTGCTTCTCTCTTCTCTCTCTTTCTAATTCATGTTTTTGGCTTCTTCATATGCAAGCCCACTCTTTTCTTCTCCCTTTTATACCACTAATGATTGTACAAATACCCTTTTACCCTTCCTTATATGCCTTGTAACTTAAATGCTTAAGTGACTTGCCAATTTTGCCCCTCATGCAATCTTATCACTTTAACACTATAATTCAACTAACTTATGTTATAAAACCTTACTCACATTAACATGCTAATTAACTCCACAAAAATACTCTATTAAGACATCAAAATTCATTTAATTCATTGCCTAACTTCTTCCAAAAATTAAGACCTTTTCTGATTAGGTAATTGAAGGAATTTGATAACACTTCCTTCTAGAAAAATGTTCATCATTGTCTCAATTTTTTGATGACATCAAAATCATTCAATTTGGTTCCATAATCTAAAAGTTATACTACAATCATTTCCAAACTATTCTTATACTAAAACAATATTTTGTGCTCAACTTCCATCCAAAAATTGAAATTTTCAGAGGTTGAATTAAAACTCGATTTTATCATACAATTTGTAGCACTATGCCTCTAGTTTACTTCAAATTAAAAATCATCTCATTTGGATAACTAGAGAAAAAGTTATGGCTAAAACACCAAAGCTTACTTAGTAAACATGTTTCAAACTACATTTTCCAGCTTTTAACTTCCAATATTTCACATACAATATTTTTTACTTCCAAGAAATGTTTGGGGTTTAACATTGACTTAGACAAAGTTGTCCTCTATAAAGTTGTATTTTAGCTTTCTAGCTTTCTAACGGTATATGGTATGGAATTTTTGGATATCAGAGTCAAAAGTTATGGTTCTTATAAGTGGAGATGCTTAGGAGTATAAGACGTACCGTCCGGTGATGACATATCCTCTAGTGATGGCTTATCATCTGGTAAGAATGCATCATCTAGTGATGACGCATCGTCTAGTGAGGACATATCGTCTGGTAAGGATGCGTCATCTAGTGAGGACGTATCATCTGGTTAGGACGCTTAGTTTGGTGAGGGCAGATCGTCTGGTGAGGACGCTTCCTCTGGTGAGAACATATCGTCTGGTGAGGACGCTTCATCTAGTGAGGACGTATCATCTAGTAAGGATGCTTCATCTAGTAAAGGTGTATCATCTGGTGAGGATGCTTCGTCTAGTGAGGACGCTTCCTCTAGTGAGGATCCTTCGTCTGGTAAGGACGTATCATTTAGTGAGGGCGTATCGTCTAGTGAGGACACTTCGTCTGTTGAGGACGTATCATCTGGTAAGGACGCTTCATCTAGTGAGGATGCTTCATCTGGTGGGGATGCATCATCTGGTGAGGAAACATCGTCTGGTGAGGATGTATCGTCTGGTGACTCATATCGTCTGGTGATGACATCATATCGTCTGGTGCATTGTTCATCTGATCCTTTCGTCATGTCCCTTTTTTGACCCTGGAGATGATAGAATGTGTCTTCAAAGTCTTCATGAAGATTATAGATCTTGAAGTCCTTTTTCAAACCAACTAAAGAACACCTTAATCCGATATCTCTAGGGAAAGTTATGACAATTTTCCCAATTTGTTTGACCATTCGTTTGGTTTCGTCTAACCCTATCATCTGATCCAATTCTTTAGATGACAAAATCTCACTTCAAAGTCTTCATAAAATATGTAGATATTGAATTCCTCTTTCAAACTCCTTAAGAATGACCTTGATCTGATATTCCTAGAGTAAGTTACGCCTTTTGTCCCAAAATAGGTTCAATATGGTTGAGGACAGAACCTTGTTTGATTTCCTTCGGCCATAACTTTGTCATCCGACCTCCAAATAAAGTGATTCTTAGACCAATAGATTCCTAGCACATTTTCTGCCTCTCTATAAAAGTTTATAGCCTTAGATACTGAATTGAAAAAGATTGATTGAATCAAATTAAGGGTATCGGATGGAAGAGTATAAATTGTGATTTTAATGGTTCTAGTGAGGTA
>JANKYF010000224.1:55478004-55493320 GCA_029829435.1 Erythroxylum hondense | reverse complement strand
TTTATTCATAAAGTCTGTACATGACTATGAACAAAAAGCGCTAAAGGGGATTGCCTTTAGGGCACTACTCTAACAATTTTTCCATTCGTCTGTCTTTTTCCATTCTTCTGCTTTTTCATTTGGTTTCGTCTATATCTATCTTCTGGTCAATTTTTGACCCTTCAGAAGATAGAATCTATCTTTGAGGTCTTATGAAAATTGTATATCTTGAAGTTCTCTTTCTAACCATCTAAAGACCACACAAATCCGATATCTTTAGGGAAAGGTATGGCAATTTTCCCTATTTGTCTACCTTTTTCCATTCGTCTGTTTTTCCTTTGACTTCTTCTGATCCTATTATGTGGTCCATTTTGACCATTCAGATGATACAATCTGACCTCAATATCTTCTTCCAAGTTGTATATCTAAAATTCCTCTTTGAAATCTTTCTAAGATGATCTTAATCCAACATCTTTAGTGAAAGTTATTCCATTTGTCCCGAGACAAGTTCAATATGATTGAGGACCAAACCTTATTTGATTCTTTCGGCCATAATTTTGTTATCCAACTTCCAAAGGAAGTGATTCTTAAACCAATAGTTTCTTAACACATTTTTATATTCCTCCACATATTTTTATAGCTTTTGGTATTTATTGGAAAAAGATGGATTGAATGAAAGTAAGGGTATCGATTGGAAGAGTAGGAATTGGATATTTACTGGACATACTTTGGTATTTTGAATATATCTGACTCTGTAGGATTCCAAATGATATGGTTCTTATTTTAAGATAAACTAGAGACATGTAGCTACAAATGGTATGATAAAGTTGAAATCTAATTCAGTCTCTAGGACTTTCAATTTCTGGATGTAAGTTGAGTATAGTGTAATGTTTCAGTCTAATAACAGTCTGAAATGTTTGGGCCCTAACTTTCAGATTTCTGAACCAAATGGATTGATTTTGGTGTCATTAGAAACTTAAGACAAGGGAGAACACTTTTCTAGAAGAAAGAGTTATGTTAGAATATTCAAGGGTGGTGCTTTTGGCAAGACACTTAAGTATAGAAGAAATAAGGTATAAATGGAAGGGCACATGGGACATTTCTCAATCATTAAGGGCATAATTGGAAGAAGAAGTGTTGTCTTGCTTATAAATGAAGAAGAAAAATGTGAATGGAGGGAGAAGCAGAAGAGAATAGCAAAATGAGAAAGAAAGAGAAGGAGAGAATGTCATGAAAAAGAGAGAGAAATATAAAAAGAAGAAGAGATTGAGAGGAATAAGAGAAAACAAGCTAGGGTTTCAATTTCCTTAGCCTATAAGAGAGATTTTGAGGTTGTTCAAGAAAAGAAAAGGTAGAGGAAGAGAAGAGCTTCTATTTGAGCCAAGGATCTCTTCATTTGGTGAAGAACCAAAGGGATCGAAGAGACCTATTTCAGTTAGATTAGCTCACGGAGCACACATTACAGATACAACAGGAAAGAACCTTAGAGACCTCAGGTTGTTTGCAAAGAGAAGAGATATTCTGAGCAAGGCTATAAGCAAGGAAATCAAGGTAGGTACATGTTTATAATAGAGCAAATAAGCCACTACCGTTTTCTTTGAATTAAGAAAATTTAATGTTTCCAGTTGCATCATAAATGCTGCATTCATTGTCCACGAATGATTTATGAAATTTGCTATATGTTTGCTACATGAACTATGTAATGATTTATAAAGAAATTTTTCAAATGATTTTTGAAAAGAATAGCAAGTTTATGAAATCAAGTTTTGAAAGCGCATAAGAAATATTGTAAGCTCATGAAACTCAAATTTTCAAGAAGTGCCATTTTGGGCAACAAAAGTTACAAGTCATGATATATGTGTTATGTGGGTTTGTGGTGATCCCCTAAGTTAAGTCACGTGCACGTTGACCAAGTTAAAGGCTTCTCTTGCCTGCCTGCTAATGGCATGGAGCTCCTTCAGGGACTCCCATAAGTTCACGGCTACACAAGACCCTTATGGGAATTGCGTAGGACGTTCTGTTTTGGATTCAACCGAACCATTTTGATATGCTTATGTGCTTATGACAAGTTAGATGCATTCATGTTTTGCAACTTGTAGATTTTGGCTAAAAGCCTAGGAAGCATGTATTTTATAAACTCACTGAAAATTTATTATGACAAGTAAAATGGTTTCAAAAGTTGTGCTTATCTTTTTTATGATAAACTGTTACCTACAAGCTTTCAAGCTCACCCCCTTCCTGTCCCCACCTCCAGGTGATGAGCAAGAGATGGAGTGAAAGAGAGTAAAGGCATCACTCCAAATGTGCTTCTTTTGTATTTTGCATTTTCGGATTATGTTGTAAGGTGGCTTGAAAGGCCATTATAGCTTTATAAAGCCCTTTTGTTTTGAGGGTATTGAAATGTAAATGAGGAAAAGTATTTGTATGTAATGTATTAAAGAGCATGATGTGGTAAAGATACGCTCAAGTCTTATGATATTCCCAAGAGGTTAGGTTCCGAAAAAAGTGCCCAACAACACTACATTGATTCTTGGTAGACCTTTCTTAAGGACTGCTAGTACTATTATTAGCATGAAAGAAGGTACCATTACCATGGAGGTAGGAGATCAAAAAGTGTGCTTTAACATGTACGAAGCAATGAAACATCCTCATAAGGATTATTCACTTTTAGGTGTTAACATGCTTGATATTGTTATTGATGAAGCATGCTCTGAATTTGAATTCCAAAGTGATTACTTTAGCTTTGCACTGCACTTATTGGATTCTTCGATTGTCAATGATGACCCATTGGGAGAAAGGTTTTCCGTTAATATTTTAGGTGAATATGGAATTATAGAGGCTGACACCGATGTGGAAAGTGGTAAGGTTGTTTCACTACAGCATGGCTATCTATTGAAGGTTCACCAGGAAAATCAGGAACCTCTATAATCATCAAGTTGTTTCTTTCCTTCACTTGTTTACTTACTCTTGCTCTGTAATTGATTATAACATGGTCGGGTGCATTAGTTTGTTGAATAAGTGTGGGGGAGAAACCATTTTAGTAGAACATTATCTTAGCTTTTAGTTTAATTAGAAGTTTTTTAATTCAATAATTCCCATGCTAGTTCTATCTCCTGTTTTATTTTTCTGTGATTGTTGACCTGATGCATGATATATCTTCAAGTTTAAGGAAATAGATCTGATTAATTATGTTGCACTTTATTTTCTTGAGATCATCTGGTGCCTTATGACTTTGTATATGAACTTTAAGGTTACTGAGTACCCAGCTTGTGTCCATTGTTTGTCATTCATGTTTCTTATTGAACGTTTATTTCTGTCTTGCTTGATATTCCTTTAAGGTAAACTTAGCTGCAGTGTGGATTCCACGTCACCACGGTGAACTTACCTATTTTCTTTATGTTGCTCTTGAGTGAATTTCATCGCGGCGTGGATTCCACATTGCCACGGTGAAAGTTCCTCACATCTTTTATGTTGCTTCAGGTAAATTTCACCGCGGCTTGAAGTTTACATCACTGCGGCGAAGGTACCTCATTTCTTTCTATTCCTCTCGAGTTAATTTCACCGTGGCGTGTATTCCACGTCGCCTCGACAAATTCTCCATTGTTCCTCTTTATTCCTTCCAGGTTAATTTCACCGCGATGTGGGTTCTATGCCACCGCATCAAAACCTCGATATTTTTCCTATTTTTGTGATTAGTTAAATTTACCGTGGTGAATTTCAGAAAGTTTAATCTGCGCGAATTTTACCTAGTAAAATTACTATTTCACCCCTATTTTCTCTTAACCTTTCGTATTTCCTCTATCCTTTTCTATCATTTCAGACATCCAAACCCTTATTTAACCCTTCTGATCCCCTTCCTTCGTTTCCTACTTCATTTTTCACCGTAGCCATCCTCAAGATTCTTAACCTAATTGCTCCCTTCCGACTATCTGCGCAGACTTCAATCTTCAAAAGTGTTTCTTCTCTTCCTTTTTCTTATTTTCTGTAGTGTTTAGGGTAGACTAAGTTGTCTATCTTGTTTTCTTTTCCATTTTCTTTTAGATTCATTTTGTTTAGGTTACCTAGGATTGTTAATTATGCCTTTGCTTGTTGCTTAGGTTAGTATTTTTAGTTTGTTTTACCCATTTGCTTAGTTATGTTTTGGTGTGCGTTTTTTACAGGACAATGCCTCGTGTTAAACTCCCTTCCCCTACTGCCCCTTTTGCCTGTCCTAACCCACCTAGTGACTAAGATTCCTTAGATAGTTTTACTTTTGCTTAACTTTATGAGAAAGTATAAACTAGGCCTTTCATTAAAAAGAGACCCTTTCTGCTAGCTCCCCCTGACAATCCATTCATTTAGCAACTTGTTGCTTCTCAGCTCACAGGCTTAGTTAAACCTCGTGCTCAAGGCAATGATAAATTCGTTCGCTATTTTTACACTTATGCCAGATTCAATGATACCATGGAAATTAACTTCTGTGGTATTAAAGTACCCAATGCATTCACCACTGCCAGTATTTGTCGCCATTTCAATCTTCCTAACATTCTCCATTGCCATTATGATCAGCTCATCCACAACTACCCTTCGAACAATGTTATTTGCTATGTCAAGAGGGCGCTGAATGGCATCGACCACGCTATTACCAACTTTACCTTAAAAGATCTGATCTCCGACCTGCATCTCGTCCTTAGCTTCATTTAGTTTGCAACAATATCGTCCCGACCACTCACCTTGTATATGTCACCAAACAACAAGTCTTACACATCTACCTCCTAATGGCTGGTTGCCTAGTCGATATTGTTGATGCTATCACCTCCGTCCTTCATGACTCCATCACTACTGCCAAATTCACCAATGCCATCACCTTTTCTCACCTTATCTCTGACATTTTCTGAGCACACAATGTCCCAAAGTTAATAGTGACAACTATTTTGATCCAGCCCCACTCTTTAGGTATGACTGCCTAAAGCAACCTACCATTCACCCACCTCGTCCCTCCACCCATGCTTAGGATATTGGTGTAACATCTGCAGCTACAGCACTAGTTGAGGATGCTTCTCCAGCTCAGGATGCTCCTGAGCTCGTTACTTTACAGACCCTCGTTGGTAAGGCCGATGGGCTTTGCACGGATCTCTCCCATCTCTGAGACACTCTCTTCCAGGAGATAGTAAGGTAGAAGGAGAGAGAGGCTTTATATGACCGAGATAGGCGGTATCACCAGCATATGGATGCATTGCTCGTCGAGAACTTTCATTTCCAGTTACCATCTAATGAAGATGACCCCCTGAGCGGTGTTGGCACATCTGGAGCAGGTCCATCTGGATCTGGGGCTGATCCCCCTGTGAAGTAGTTTGAGTCACTTGTTCTTTTTGTTTTAGATAGTCCTATTTCTAGTTTTCAGTAGGCTAGATGCTCAGTTACATTGTTGTTATTCGCAGGTACTACTGATCTTTGCTTAATGTTTGAGAAAGGAAAAGATTTCAGGTTTATCGGATATTGCGATGCGGACTATGCCAGAGATAGAATTGAAAGGAAGAGCACCAGTGGAGGATGTCACTTTCTTGGCTCAAACTTAGTTTCCTGGTCAAGCAAGAGACAAAGCTCAATCGCTCTATCAACTGCCGAAGCCGAGTACATGTCTGCCGCAAGTTGTTGTTCATAAACGTTGTGGATTAAATACCAACTGAAGGATTATTTAGTTCAAGAAGAGGAGATCCCAATCTACTGCGACAAAAAAAGTGCAATTAATCTATCAAAGAATCCGATCCAGCATTCGAGAGTGAAGCATATCAAATTCAGACATCATTTCTTGAGAGATTATGTTCAGAGGAAGGTGGTTAGACTACAGTTCATCGAAATAGAGTATCAGTGGGCAGACATCTTCACTAAACCTTTAAGTGAAGAATGGATCTAGAAAATCAGACGCAACCTTAACATGGTTATGTGAAGTGAAAAGTCAGGCTAAAGGAACGACAAAATTAACGGCGTCAGAAACAGTGAGTTACAGCTGGTAACTTCTCTAACAAGGAAATTTTGGAGGGAAAAGTTTCCCAATCTTGAGAATCCCGACAATTCTAGAGCACGCCTGATAAGACCCTTCGAGTAGCCTGAAATTGAAATTAGTGTGGTTACTCTCATCTACAGACGGTTTATCTTTCTTTCCAAACCCTTACAATCATCCTGACCTTTGAAGAACAGCTTACCAGAGTCAGTTTTCATTTAGAAACAATGGAGGCAGCTATGATTTTTGGAAGGTATGTGGATTTCGAATCACTGAGGAAGGATGGTATGGATATTGAACCAGAGATTGAAAGAGCTGGGTGGAGGAATTTCTTCTAGGTACAAGAACTGGTGTATACCGATGAGGTGTATGACTTTTGGAAGACTGCTCAACTTGTAGACAACACTATTGTCTCCTTAGTAGATGTCATATCTGTTGTTGTGACGAAGGAGCTAATAAGGAAGGTGACTGAATGTCCATCGGTTGGGGAAACCTTGTCAACCAAAGCCAAGTGGATGACAAAGGTTAGTATGAAGGAAGAAGATGTTAGCAATCAGTTATATGGAGTGAATGACCCATCGGAGAGGAAGACCTCAAGTCTGGTCCCGAAGGCTAGGGTTCTTCATGCGATTCTGTTTAATTGCATTTTACCTAGAGCAGGGTCAAGACATCTAGTTACTACCTTGGATGAGCAATGCTTGTTCTATTTGCTAAATCGTCATCCCATAGATCTACCATTTCTAATCTTTCATTATATGGTTAAGGGGATGAAGGATATCAACAGTTATCCTTACGGGATGTTACTCAGAATGACTTTCAAGGAATCCGGAGTCCTTCGTCACAGAGGAAATAGAAGGATTGTATCTGTCAAGAGTACTATTGACTCAGACACTATAAGGCGAATGGGCTTGAAGGTGCTGATAAAAGAAGAAGTAGATACTATGAAGAAAGCTAGAATAGAGGGGGAGCGGTTACTGAAAAAGTCTCCCGCAACAAGTTCTAGATCTCAAGGAAGTGTGAGTATGCCTATAGAAGAAAGAAGAAGATTATCTAGAAGACCTTTGATAAAACATGCCAGTCCTCAAATAGAAGTTAGTCTAGTTCGGAGGACAGACGAAGGTGTGTTAAATAGAAAAGGGAGAATCTTTTGGGTGAAATTTCTAAGAATGTAAGGAGATCACCTAGGATTCAAACTTTGAGACAACAGGAAGAGAGGAGAGCCAGAGAGTAGGAACAAGTAGAAGCCTCTGGATCTCGCGCACCAAAGGCAACAAGATCTCTAGTCTCAATCTTACAAGAAGATTCAGCCAAACAGGGCAAGGAGACTGAGAAGAAGAGGAAGTCGGAGTCTGAAATACAGAAATCTCAAGTTCAGAAAACTCTGAGACTGACTGAGGCAGGAAAGAAGACTAAGGTAGTTAGTCGAAAGAAGAGTGTGTCTACTGCTGTGGAAGTTAGTCAAGAGAAGAATACTGATGATGTGGCTCAAAAGGAAATTGAAGAAATCCCCATTGTTTTGCAGCAGGAGGAACCAGTGGAGCTTAGCCTGGTTCAGTTTGCCCCTACTGATGCTCAATAAGAAGTAACAGAAGATTTGAGCTTGGTATAGGTACCACTAGAGAAATCTGATGAACCTAGTCTAGTTATACACAACTATTCTGAATTTTTGAGAAAGGATAAGTTAGAGGTCAGACTGGTTGAAGTGGTAACCAAGAGGAGTACCGGAATTGTCATCTGTGAACAACCAAGGAAAATAGTGAAGGCTGTCTTACAACCAATACCGATAAATAGTGGGACATTGCATCTACTAAATGAAGATGAGAAGAATTTCTATGATGCTCGGAAGGATGCTGCTACAAAGCCATACCCTTCCAAAATGTCCAGCCATCCATGCACTATTTATCCAGTCTCAGAGAAGACTGTAATAAAGGTTGTACCAGACATTCAGCCGAGATATCCTTTGGATATGAATAAAGGCAAAATGAAGTTATATCTAGAAGGAATCAGCGATGATCTGTCTGCAGATCAAATTGCAGAAGAAGTGCGAAGAATTGATGAAACATGCACTTCAAACAAGACTTCAGACAGAGCTGGTTGCAGTTTTTCAGATAAGAGTGAAGACTGTCCAGTAGGGGGAAGATTGATTACAGGGAAGTTCATTGAATCCTTGGTACAGACAGTTATGCGTATTAGGCCATTATCTAATACACTGTCGATTCAAGCTGAAGCACTACCCCTGCAAGGAAGACAAGTGCTCATGCTCCCTGCTCCCTATGATTTAATCTTCCGGAGTCTAATCTACCCATTCATCCACCAGCTTTTGAAGTTGTTGAAGATTACATTCCATCCTTAGATGCATATGCCATGACGATTGCATTTTTACAACCCTCAGCGGATAATGATCAACCCTCCTCACCTATTGACTCTCAAGCTGAAATTAGACACTTACGCAGAGAGGTTAAGGAGCTGAAGGAGATGATGAATGAGATGAAGGAGATGATGACACAACTATTGAAGAGTCATCGTCCTTAATCATTTTTTATTATAACAAATAGGGGGAGAAGGAGAATGGAAGACAGTAATCAAATGGGTTGAATGAAGGTGTTGATGAAAACGATAGGGGGAGGAAGACTAATGAAGAAGACAGAAGAACACATGAAGATAAGTTTTTTTATGTTGTTTGTCAAGCTGTAAATATTTTTTCTTTTTACTATCATCAAAAAGGGGTAGATTGTTGAGTCAAAATGACTTTACTTAGATATGATTTTGATGTATAACAAAGTGAAAAATAAAAGAAGTCAGAAAAGCAGACGCAGAAGATAGAAAAGCAGACGCAAAAAGCAGACGCAGAAAAAGCAGACGCAAAAAGCAGATGAAGTTAGAAAAACAGACGCAGACGCAGAAGTTAGAAAAACAGAAGCAGAATAGAAAGACGAAGAAAAAGCAGACGAATAAAAAGCAGACGCAGAAAAAGCAGACGAATAAAAAGCAGACGAAGAAAGAAAAGCAGACGCAGAAAAAGCAGACGCAAGAATCAGTTCGGGTTAGTTACAGAACTCATCTGATTAACAGTTTCTTTCAAGATTCAAGAAGCAAGAATCAAGAAGCAGTTACAGATGAAGTCTGTAAATACAAGTCGAAGATGAAGATTGAAAAGTTAGTGATTTTCATATCCATGCGATCGAAAAAGCTTATCTGTGAGATCATTGTGCAAATTAGCTGAGAGCTAGTTTTTACTGTAACAACTTTTCAAACACTTTTGTGAAGAAGTAGTACAGATAGCCTGCAAAGGCTAAGATTGAAAGAATACTGATTGGAGAGACCTGAAGAGGCTCGGAAAGAATACTTGTAAACATTGAAGAGATAGTGAAATCTCAGAAAGACTTCTGAGGACTGGACGTAGCCCACGGTTTGGGGTGAACCAGGATAAAATCGCTATGTCGACTTCTCTTACTCTATCTCTCTTTTAGATTCAAAGCTTTGTTATTATTTTGCTTTCAAACGAAATTTCAAAGTTTGATTAATACAAACTTACTAAAGGTTCTGTAAAAGAACTCAATTTCTAACAAACGTTTTTGGAAGAGTTTTTTTTAAAAGGGGAATACTCAATTCAACCCCCCCTTCTCGTGTATTCATATATCATATTCTAAGTCTTGTATTAACGTGTGATTCACTTCATCATTGATATTTGAAATTGGATTACGCATATCTAATATGTAAATACCATTGCACAATGTAGAAGTACCATACAACATTTCATTCGACTTAATTGAATTAAATGAAATCATGTTTTATGAAGACATGAAATAGATACAATGCCCTTTGTCACAACGGGTATATAATAGCAATTATCCAAAATTAACTATAGCCCACTAGGAAGATACAAAACATAGGTTCCTACGGATAATGCAGCAACTCTTACTCCATTTCCCACACATAGGTCCATCTCTCCGTTCTTGAGTGGTCTACTATCCCTAAGACCTTGCATATCAACACATATGTGTGAGCCACATCCAATATCTAATACCTAAATGTTATGATCATAAATAGTATTAACCTCAATGACAAATAACATACCTAAAGTAGACGATAGAGCATCTAATGCCTTCTTCTGCTTCAGTGACTCCATATAGGCTTTAAAGTTCCTCTACAAATGCCTTTCTTTGTTGCAATGGAAGCATATTCCATTTGGTGTATTCTCCTTTATTTTCTTCTTGGCTACACCTTTCACTAGCTTCTTAGACTTCTTCTTCTTCTTTTGGTTCCTCTTACAAGAACCAGACGTAGAGTCCACCAGGATCATAGTCTTACTGTCCTTCTTGACAATTTTCTTAGTTTTTTTAGTAGATTAATTAGCTCAGATATCAAGGTGGATATTTGGTTCATCCAATAGTTAAGCACAAACTCTAAAAAACTATCAATCAAACCAGTCAGAATTAAGTATATACTTAATTCATGATCCATTATCACCCAAACTGGCTAACCTCTCAATGTATCAATTCATCTTCAGCGCATACTGCACTAGAGACGATCCCTTATCCATTATAGACGTAGCACCCACTCCCGCATGACCCGAACCCGACATCGATGGTGATATCAGAGTCCGTGCCCCAAGAGAGTGGCGTGCTAAAACACTTAACATATTCATAAATCAGTATAAAATTTTTTTTGAACCACAAACATTTTATGCAGAAATCGATACTCAAATTGGGCCCATTTCATTCATAAACATTTTTAATCCACACAATAAAGTCAATAAAATTTCAATGCCATTTGGGCCCATTACAAAAACAGAAGACTTGTAGTCATAATTTCATTACACTTCAAAATCATTTACTAACATTTCCAATTTGGAAAGTTGATACAATCATTATTGAAAACATAATCTGATATAAATATAAGAAATAAGAATGCAGACGCGAACTGATCCCGACCTCTATCCTTCACTTATGCTACAGGTATACTCCCATTGGCCTAACAGGGTATTCTTCTGATCTGAAAAATAATTATAAATTTTGGGTGAGTTTTGCGAACTCAATGAGTGACCATCATCGATGGCTCCCCCAGTCACATAACACATAAATTCACATGTTGTACATTTCACACTATTTCACTTTCACACTTCATATTCAATTCACTCAAACATTCATATTTTGCATATGGCGTCTGTATGAGACTCACTTTCATTCTTATTGTTGTGACTGAGTGCCTGTCACTCACTTATACAGAATACTGGCCCGTAGGGCTCAGTCAGAACAGAATAATGGCCCATAGGACTCAGTCAGAACAAAATCACGGAGTATAGCTCTACGTGGAAGCGCTTCATACAAGCAACACAAGTCACAACGCCTTTATATATCATGCATTCATGAGATGGAATGCATCACTTACATTGCATACTTTTATTCAGTCATAATCACTTATCATTGGACCATAATCTAACATTCAACATATAGTTGAGAATTCACAATTTTACTTGCATGCAATTTCATATTCAGAATTCACTTAGCAATCATTTCAGTGCACTGAGTTCAGCTTATTCACATACAAGCAGCACTCCGATATCCAAATCAAATATCACAATCATCGGACCTCTTGTTCGGAAACCAACATAAACAATAACATTCACACAATCATTCAAAATTCAATTAATAATGAAAAGTCAAACAAAACAAATAATGGAATGAGACCAATCTAGGTCTACTCACAGTACGCTCCAAATTAGCATTTGCTTTCAAATTCTGAGAACGCCTGAATGCGAACACTTGACCTCATCTTGAAGGCTGACAGGGGGTTCGGTAGAAGAAAGAAATATTAGAGTGGAAGTGATGACAACAGAGAAAAGCAAGGTTTAACTTCGGGAAATATTTGATGAAAAGCTTTAGATTGGAGGAGCTCTAGAGAAAGAAGCTTTGAGAGAAAGAAATGAAGGCAAGTACCGTGACTTCTCTTTCAAGGTTATTTAAAACTCCACTTTAACTAGGACACCTGTCCAATTTTTAGCCACTTATCCATTTCTAGATCTTTCTATTGACACTAAAATCATTTAATTTGGTTTAGTACTTTGGAAGATGTGCCTCAAATATTTTCGGATTGTCATATTCCAAAATAGTGTACTATGCCCAACTTCCGTTTAGAACTTAAATATCTTATAAACTGAATCACAGTTATACTTCTGAGACAATTTGTAGGCTTATATCTCTAGTTCACTCCAAAACAACAATCGTCTCATTTGGAATCCCACAAGTCTAGATATACTCAAAATACTGAAGTGTTGCTCAGTGGAATAACCCCAGTTCATATAATTTGAGAGCACACTCACTATACCCGTTCCACATTTCTCAGTCATTCTTTCTCAATTCGTTTCAGATGGCTATGGAGATGTAGGGTAATATCTTACGAGTCTTGTGGTTCAAGAATCAATTCATTTGGGTGTCCAGAGAAGAAGTTATGGCCAGACGAAAAAAAGACAGAAGAAGCGAAACTCAGAAGAAGCAAAACACAGAAGAAGTAAAACACAGAAGAAGACACCTCGGTAAAACACAAAAGAAGACGCGTCAGCAAAATATAGAAGGAACAAAACTAAGAAGAAACGAAACACAGAAGGAGTTCATGAACAGTAACACAGAAGGAGTTCATGAACATAGACGATACAAAACATAGAAGAAGATGATGTCATCAATGACGTCATCACAGAAGAAACAAAATACAGAAGAAGTGAAAAGGCAGAAGATAGCAAAACTCATACGATACAAAATACAGAAGAAGATGATGTCATTAATGACATCATCACAGAAGAAGCAAAATACAGAATAAGTGAAAAGACAGAAGATAGCGAAACTCAGACGATACAAAACACAGAAGAAGATGACGTCATCATCAATGACGTCATCACAGAAGAAGCAAAATACAGAAGAAACATCTTCCCTTACAAGGACCCTGACTTTCAACTCAGACGTCCAAAATTTCTACACTATATGTCGTTGGAAAAATAAAAGAAATTCCTACAACTTCTGAGAAAACAAATTTCTCTAATCAAGCCTAAATTAATCCAGATTTTCCCTCGAATATAGAATATGAATTTTCTACATCCATTCAATGTATTGCACCCAATTCTCAACTTTATGACAAACTTTGAGATTCTTAAAGGCCGAATTTAAATTCGATGTCTTCATAAGAAATGTAGCCATAGGTTTCTAAGTTAATTCCAAGCTAGAATCATCACGTCTGGATAACTAGAGAACAAGTTATGGCTAACAAATCGAAGCACACTCAGTGAACATTTCCATATCACTCTTTCAACTCCCTCTACTTCTCATTTTTAATAAAATCACATTTAAAAATAATCATACCCAGAAGTTGTCAATGAATGCATGTACAATTATTTTTGTGTATAGGAACATTTACTGTTCAATATGTATGTGTATGTCATATTATGCATGAGCATGGAACGTGTTTCCTACTTCCTCAACACTTTCTCTCATTTATTAATTTTGCCTTTACTAGGGTAACGGGATGATACATGTGACCTTCATGGAGGAGGCAGTTGTTGCTGGTCACAGAGCTGATAATGGCCAATTTAAGCTTGGTACTTTCCAACTTCTTGCTAGAATGATGGTTGAGAAGTTTCCTAATTTTGGCATTTACAAGAGGCATGTCAAAAATAAGCACAAGCGATTGAAGGATAAATATCAGATAGCCTTTGACATGTTAAATTGCAGTGGGTTTGGTTGGAATGAAGGCAAGCAATGTATTGAGGTAGACAACAAGCAAGTGCTGGATGAATGGATGAGGGTAATTTTTTTTAATTGTTGGTTGTTTATAAAATTATCGTAATAATAATATGTTTGTCATGTTGACGTTTTTTGATGTTTTTCTAGAGACACCTCAACAAGTATTATACTCCTGGAAAGCCTTTCCCGCTTTACTCAAGACTTGAGTTTATCTTTGGGAAAGACAGAGCCACTGGTGCAGGTGCTCAAGATGCTGCAGATGCTATTGCTCAGCTTGACCCTGATGAAACTGAAAGTGAAGCACTAGCTGCTCCACTAGCGTCTGCTGCCTAATTAGATCCAACAGGCCCATCGGTCACTCATACCCCAACTACTTCAGCCCATGTCATTGGTTCTGTCGCCTCTTCCACCAACACTGACGAAAACTGACAAAACAAAGGGAAAAGGAAGACGAGGGATATCGAAGTATTAGAAAGCGTTGCTGCCTATTTTTTCTTGCCATTGACAGTGGTAAAGAAAATGCTAGGATCATTGCTGATGCCATTGTAGGATTGCAAGGAGCTAAGCTAGGTGAAGAGCTTGAGAATTTGGGTTTCTCCACTGAAGAAGTTGTCAGGACTGCAAGGATCTTTTCTAAGAATGCTCATGCTAGGAATATTTTCTGGGTTTAACTACAGACCAGAAACAGGCTTATGTGAGGAGCCTGTTAGATGATGATATTTGACTTGATGTTTTATTTCTTAATTAGTACGTTGTGATCTGTCACTTTCTGGCTGACCATTTTTGTGGAGCTACTGCCTTTATAGTAGCTTAATAGGAAAGCTAGGATTTGCATTGTTATGAAACTGGGATTGTGATGTTGACTTTGTTTTAATGAACTGTTGACTTTATTTTTACATTTGACTATTTATGATAAATGGTTGGTTTATTAACTTCTTAACATTTGTTATTTATGTACGTGTATAAATGATAAGGATATAAATCATTTTCAGGTACTTAACTATGGGCAAATACAACTTCTATGTGGTATTTATTGGACATCAAGTAGGTATTTTTATAAATTAGGATGATATTAAATTAGCAACTGAGGGGTTTCCTAATGCTAGATTCAAGGGGTATCAAACTTTGGATGAAGCACAAAGTGCTTATGTCATGGACACAAATAGGCGGACTCGTCGAAATGAAGAAATTATTCCTATAGCTAATGAGCCCTCATCAATGCCGAATGAATTTTCACTTTCAACAAATGAACAAGAAAATGAAGTTGCAACTTTAAAAAAAAAATGGCATGGAGTCAAGGATTTTATTCATTGCAATTGGAGTGATTTTGGGTATTATTGTTAAGAATATTGTTAATAAAATATAAGGCTTGAATGTATCTTTAACATATTATGTAATTAACTCCATGAATGCTTCAATGTTTTATTTGAATGTATCTCAAACCTATTATGTAATGAATTCCATAAATGCTTAGGTATTTTATGAAATTATTATGTACTAGAATTTCTAATTTGTAGGATTTTTTCATTTAATTTTTTGGTTTCTCATTTTATTAATTACATATTTAAGTTTCTCATTTTATTTCTTATCCAATGTTTGGTTTGAAAATTATAAACCCGAA
>JANKYF010000224.1:55384968-55418194 GCA_029829435.1 Erythroxylum hondense | reverse complement strand
TTTCTGTGTTCTTGATTGTTCTCGGATGTCGGCTCCGTTTGTTAAGTATCGATTCCGCTTCGCTTCGTTTTGCTTCGATACTTTTGTTATTCGATTCGTTGTTTCCGTATTTCGTCCTTTCGTTTCATTTTTTGGTTGGGATCCAGTTTCCGGATCGGGTCCCAACAGGAAATCCCAATTCATTGGGCCTTTCAATACAATCAAATAGATAGCCCCAAGGGTGCCATATTCTAGGAGCCCAAACTATGTGATTTAATAAATCCTCCTCTATCTATTGCAGTCTTATACCTATGACCTGCTATCAAGAAAAGAATTTTAATAGCTAAATGATGGTGTGCAATATCAGTCAGCCATAGACCCCTAGTTACTGGATCTAATCCTCTGCGAAAAGTAAAAAATTCTGAACATTTTGACCAATTCAAGGTGAAAAAATTTATTCAGAAGTATTTCGTAGGATCGTGCACCTTTTCTTTACTAGTTAAAACGACAAAAAGTGCAGCTAGTTCAATCCAGCCTATTCTTGAAATAAACAACCCGCACACACTCCCTTTTCCAAAAAAAATCATTACACCAAGTACTACACTTAGATTTATTGGATTTGATGCTAAAATATCGGTATTAAACTCGAAACTCCCAACAGACGGCTAGTGACCTAAGGAAACATTAAAAGTGTTACAAATGACTTTGTCAAATGAGTTAATGTTATTAATTGAAATTTTAGAATTTGTTAAAGCTGCAGATTATTATCCAAATGTTTCAATTACTTATGAAATTTTATTAACTGTACCTGTACCTATAACTGTAGCATCAGCTAAGGGAAGTTTTTCAAACTTAAAATTATTAAAAACCTACTTGAAGTCATCAATGTCATAAGAAAAGTTGAATCGTTTAGCTATTTTATGTATCGAAAAGGATATACTGGATAATATTTATCTTGATAATATTATTAATGATTTTGCATCTAGAAATACACAAAAAAATTCATAAATTATGATCATCTGTGTGTTTGTTAATGTAATTCTCTTAGTATTTTGCAATCTAATATTATTGTTCGATTACTGTTATTGCTATTTTGTTGTTACTGTTACTATTTTTAGTGATTTTATTTTTACTGACATTTATAAGATATTATTAGCTGATATTATGATCATTTAATATTTTGTTGAGTATGTGGACTTAAAAATTGACCCACTTATGTATGAATATTTAATTTTAATAAATAAAAATATAATTTTAAAGTTTACATGTTTGTATATTGTCATTTTATTAAGGCTTTTTTTTACTTTGCTTAGGCCCTATACAACATTAGAAATGACCCTGCTTGTTACTTATAGGTTTCAACTAAGACCCCATAATGCTTTGGTGAGTAAGTCAGTAAGTTGATCTTGGAACTTGATATATGGTGTCTCAATCAATTCTTTTTGAAGCTTTTCATGAACAAAGTGACAATTAGGGTCGTTCCTAACATTTTATGGGCCCTAGGGGAAGTTAAAAAAAGGTCTCAATAAATCGGAAATATACAAACATGTAAATTTTAAAAGCATATTTTATTTATTAAAATTTAATATTCATACATAAGTGACTCAATTTATAAGTTCACATACTACAAAATATTAAATGATCATAACGTCAGCTAACAATATCTTACAAGTGCAAGTAACAATAAAATCACTAAAACTAATAACAGTAACAACAAAATAGCAATAGTAGCAATCAAATGACAATATTAGATTGCAAAATACTAAAGAGAATTACACTAACAAACACACAAATAATCATGATTTATCCAAAAAAAATTCTCAAAATCATTAATAATATTATCAAGATCAATATTATCCAAGATATCTTTCTCGATACTAAAATAGCTAAACCATTCAACCTTTGTTGCGACATTAATAACATCAAGTAGATTTTCAATAATTTTAACTTTGAAAAACTTCTCTCAACTACTGCAGGTATAATAAAAATTACAATTATAAAAATTAAATTATTTATGAATGTTTAATTATATTTTATAAATAATAATTAATCTAAAAATAAAAAAAGGAGAATCATAAATAAACAAAATATCATTTAATGTTAATGTTCTAATTTTAAAATGCTAATATAGTATCCACGTGAATGAAAAATTATAAATTAAGTATAATATATTTAAATATTTAGTAAGCTAAAAATACATTACCCCTGCCTAGGGCCGACATTGGTAACAATCCACTTCAGTATGTTTGATTCTTTCATGAAAGACTGGATTCGAGACAATATGAATGGCTACTTGATCATCACCCATCAATTTCATTGGATTGGAGTGTTAGAAACCAAGTTCCCAAAAAGATGCTTTACCAAATCAACTTACATGTAGTATACGTCATAGCCCTGTTCTCATATTCAACATTAGAATGTGCAACAACTGACTGCTTTTTACTTTTCCATGACACCATGTTTCCACCCAAAAATACACAGTGCCCTGAAGTAGGCTATCGATCATAAGAGCCTACCCAATCTGCATCTGAATGTGTCCATGATTCTGGTAAAGAAGACCTTGCCTTAGAGAGCCTTTCAAGTATCTCAAAATTCTAATAATTGCATCCCAATGACTAGCTCAGGGAGATCCCATAAACTGACTAACTACATTTGTAGCAAACAAAATATTTAGATGAGTAACAGTCAAATAATTCAGTTTACCAATAAAGTTTTTGATACTTACCTGGATCTTTCAACTACTCTCCTTTATCAGCATTAAGTTTTACATTTGGTTCCATGGGGCTATCTAGCTTTGTTCCCAACAGACTTATTTTTTTTAATATCAAGGATGTACTTTCTTTGAAATGGACAAATCTCCATCTTCAACCTTGCTATCTCGATACCTAGAAAATATTTTAATAAATTGAGAACCTTTTTTTAAATTTAGTCTATAAGAATGACTTTAAAGATTGGATTCCTACTTTATCATCTCCAATAATAACAATATCATCAACATAAATTATCAAAAGAATTTTACTAGCCTCTGAGTGACGATAAAACATAGAGTGATCCACGCCATATTGATGCAAACCAAATTCCATAACCACTGTACTAAAGTGCCCAAAGCAAGCTCCCAATGACTCTTTTAGACCATACAAAGATTTGTTAAGGTGATACAATAGATTAGTCTCCCCTTGAGCAATATGCCCTAGTGGTTGCTCTATAAAAAATAGTCTCATGATCACCATGAAGGAAAGCATTTTTTACATTGAGTTGATCAAGAAGCCAGTCATATGTGGTTTGCTAATGCAATGAAAACAAGAACGAATGTCAATTTGGCTAGAGGAGAAAAGGTCTCAATATAAACCATACCATACACCTGTGTATACCTTTGTTACCAAACAAGCTTTTAAACGATTAATCGTGTCATCAAAATTTACCTTAAAATTGAACACCTAACGACAACTCACAATTGTCCTACCATGTGGAAGAGGAACTAAGTCCCATGTGTTATTAGCTTGCAAGCCAACATCTTTTTTTCCATGGCAAGTTTCCATCCAGGATGATCCAAAGCTTCTGAAATAGATTTAGGTATAGGTATAGAAGACAGTGAATACAAAAGCAACATATGACGATGATAATGGGTTATAAGAAACAAATTTTGACATAGTGTGAGAAGTACAAGACCTTCTTCCTTTACGGAGAGCAATAGGCTAATCAAGATCAACATATGATGGAGTTTAAGAGTGAGAAGACAATGGTGATGAGCGTGAATCATCTAGTCGTACTTCATAATGAGTGTGTCGAGTATAAACTTGCAAATCAGGATGAGATAGACATTCCAGAAGAGTAGAATTAGTATCAGGAGCATCATAATTGGGAGTTGTTTAGGAAGGAATAAAAGGAATTGGTAGACACTCATTAGTGTCAGTAGAGATAGACTGAGCAATAAAAAAGTACGATGTGTCTTCAAAGAATGCAACATTAGCAGACACCAAAAAAAACAATTCAATGAGGGTCTGAAACATTTATGCCCTTTTTATAGACGAGAGTACCTGAGAAAAATGCACTTTGTAGCTTTTAGATCTAATTTATGCATGTTAGGCTAAAGCTGATGAGCAAAACAAACACATCTGAATACTCGAGGATTAATGGAAAAAGGGGACAGGGAAAGAGAATTGAGAATGGAGTTTGACTTGTTAACACAAAAGATGGCATTCCATTGATAAGAAAACATATAATAAGTATAGCATCTCCCCGTAAACTTTTGGGTACATTCATGTAGATTAACAGGATGCAAGCTATTTCAACAATATGTTGGATTTTTTGCTCAACCAACCTATTTTGATAAGGAGTTTGTTGATAGGAAGATTAATTTTAAATAACTTTTTTCAAGTAGTCGAAGATTGAGCTAAAGAAACGTTCTTTAGTATTATCACTATGAAGAATATTGATTCAGTTATTAAATTGAGCTTTAACTTCATTGTAGAAAGAACAAAATATAAAGAATAGTTTTGAATGATCTCACATTAGATATAACTTAAGTTATTCGAGAGAAATAATAACAAAAATTACAAAATACTAAAATCCCAACTTGAACTTAACACAACTTGGACCTAAATATTTGTATGGATTAACATAAAGGGTTTTTCAAGTCTTTTATTGACTCGAGGAAAAAAGAAGTACAATGATGTTTTCCTAACTAACACGACTCACAATTGAAACTAGAAACATCATCTAACCCCGACACTACTTTCTTGAGAATGGATGACTTAATCGATTATGAATATCAATAGGAGAGAGTGACACTTGGCATGTGATGGATGATTGCAACTTATCAAAATAGTATATTCCATTCGATTCACGCCCTTCTGCAATCGTCATCCTGATCTTCAAATCGTGGATAATGACTATCAAGGTATAAACATATAGAACAATTTAGTTGTTTAGTCCATTTGCTCACAGACATAAGATTGAAAAGAAAGTTCGGTATAAATAATGTAGAGGCTAATATGAGAGAAGAACAAGGATGAGAGAGTCTAGCACCTTTAATGGTGGCAATAAATCCATCAAATATAGTAAGTTTATCATTACGAGAGTCAGGTAAAGGAACAATATGGCTAGCATTGGTTATTTTACCTAAAATATGATCAGTGACATCAAAATCTATTACCCATGAATATTTTCTAGGGATAGTGGTTGGGTTATTTTAATGAGCCACAAATGCCATAAAAGAAGACGATGTCTGCTAAGCTGAGTGATACTACAAAAATTGAGTATACTCATCCTGAGATGAAATAACAGACAATTGCGAAGTTGTAGTAGAAGAATGTTCTTCAAGATATGCAATATAAGCAACTCACAAATGGGATATTTTATCATGTATCACAATGTGTGCAATGAAGTTATGAGCCTCTACCACATCCTCCTCGACCACCACGACCACCGTGTCCTCCTAGATTTCTCTCATGGCTTCCTTTGACTTGTGAATCATATTGTACTACAAGTGCTAACCTATCAGAGTTATTCTCTTGTGGATTCGCCATAGTCATAGAGCAAAAGAGTCTGGAATATACTTCAACTATGGATGGAAAGTTTACTCCTTCCCAGATTTGTGCTCGCACAGGCTCAAGCTCAGGTTTGAATAGTCACCAAATGTTGTCTTTGAACCTACATTTCTTTAATATTATATGTGATTGGTAGAAGAGAATTCAACTCCTCAAATGCATGTTTCACTTTCCCAAGGTATTCAATCAAACTTTTCTCATGTTTGGACTGAACTAACTCAACAAAAATATTATACATGCGAAGCATGTTACTGGAGTAAAGAAGCTTAGCATAATCTCATTGCTTACTTACAAGTGCTAACATGAGAGAATAGGACTGAGATTTCAAGTTTCATATAATCGAAAAGAATATGTAATGATTGTGCATCATTAACTTGTCAAATTTTCAGTATTTTCTGATCAATTAGAGGATCAAATGTAAAATGGGACAACTTTCTTTGACCTCTAAAGAACAATTCTACATTCTTAAACCAAAAAAAAAATAGCTATTATCATTCAAACATTGCTTGGTGATTCGCAAAGTTGAGGAACCCATTGTTGGAATACCTGTCATTGATTTGCTACTAGAATCTGATCTCCCCTATATGTTGGACATATGTTCTTGCTAACCGGACACTAGTAACACTGCTGACAATGTTCTAAAACATATAAAGATGTTACTATTATCAAAATACCCATGTTCTGGTTAGTTTTGACACAAAGCAATACCAGAACTTCATTCAAGACAAAGAGGCAAACTAACTCATCAAACTATCGTCGTCGAACAATAACACGGAAGCCCATGAGTCAACATACGGGTGCTTTTTCAACAACACTATCAATTCTTTGATGGTCGCTGACACCTAGTTGCTTATGTGATTTGGTTTTTGGTTTTGATAAGTGGACAGAAGTGTTTTGGATAAATTAGAAGGTATTATGTTTTTACCGGTAAAGATGATTTTGAGGTTTAAAAACTACTCTGATACTATGTTAAAATCAGAGAATATTTAACTAAGGGCTTGTAACTCAAGACCCTTGTAGCATTTATATTTTATATATAAGTAATTATATAAGGAAAAGATCTTAAGAATAAAGAGAAAATTAAACAATAAAGAGGGAGATTATACTCTCCCTTATATATTATATATATTTCCTAACAATACCAAACCGAGCGTAGCATACGATCTGGATTCAATTCATAATTGTCACTTTTAACTCGACAAGTTATTTCTTCAGTCAAAACTCCGAAAACAGGATTAACTAAATGTACATCTTGTTTACATGCTCATCATCGGTAACCCGTAAACATAGTAGCCAGTAACAAGGCCTTGTCTGCAAGAAGATTTAT
Organism: Erythroxylum hondense; assembly: GCA_029829435.1. Taxonomy (NCBI): domain Eukaryota; kingdom Viridiplantae; phylum Streptophyta; class Magnoliopsida; order Malpighiales; family Erythroxylaceae; genus Erythroxylum; species Erythroxylum hondense. The sequence continues at coordinate 55,411,339 of JANKYF010000224.1, read as the reverse complement.
ACGGACTGCCAACCTCAAGCGGAAACTTTCTAAACCATATCCCTATCACGACTCATCTAACATTGATCTACAGCAATTCCAATGCAGACCGAATCAAGTTTTCCAATTTGACTTTTAAGCCGCAGATCACATTTTTTAATACTGTACATGAAGCAGGTATCTCAGTAGAAAACTCATCGTGGTTCAAGACATGAAGCTGTCTTCCTAAGAATCTACGGAGAGTAGCTTCTGTGACATTAATGAGACTAAGAGATGGATTCGTATTCATGAATTTTGCGACAATAAATCCAGCTAGGATCTGTTGATTGGCCTTCACAAGTTCTGAAACGAAGCAAGGGAACAGAATTCTACCGAAGACAAGAAAGTCTGTCTCAGTATTAACACTTTCATTCCTTCCACTCCGTGATAACAGGTTTTCCTGATAGTGGCGGCACAAATTACCAACCAAATAGCAAAGATAAGAGAAAGTAGTACCGTATAGTGGATTGGTGATTATGGTTGATATTATCCGAGAATATAAAACAACAGTCAGGAAATGATGGTCCCCACCCTGTGCAACTGAGATGCCTTCTTTTAGTTTCTCTTCTACGACAGTTAGACACTGTAACTGAACTGCTTCGTATGGCAGAAGAAGAGCCAATTTCAAAGCCACGAAACAATTCTTGTAAAGGATAATGCCAGTTAAAGTCTGGGTATCCTCTTCATCAAGAAAGAGTCCATTGGATTTTGACAATGACTGGTCAATCAGTCTCAAGATCTCGTCAAACTGGGACAACGTAGACAGCTTTTTGAAAATCTCCACCCAACACAGATGTAAAGGATGAACACACAGTGACTTGTCTGTCTTTTCTTTTTCAAAAGATTCTACTTCCTGAAAACTTTCCCACCCTTCATCCCAATCATCATCATTCCAGCTGTTTCCAGCTTCAGATGCTTCAGTAGATTCTACCACGTTTCTTCCAACTACAAAAAACCCTTCCCATTCTTCCAAAATAGCCAGCAATGTGTCACAATGGTGAACAGTGCTTGAAGCTTCACACAATTTGAAGAAGCACAAGGTTGCTTTCTCAACATTGACGAGATCAGCATGTGTAATTTCGATGCTAGGGGCAATGGCTGCAGCAAGCTGAGATGATTTCAGGGCAACTAAAGTGCTTGTAAGCTTGTTAGAACCACCTATGTTATCTGGCAAACCAAGACTGGCATTGGTGTCACTCCTTTTACTTGTAGACAGATACTCACCCCATCCTTCCCACGGAGTGACACAAGATTGCAACTCTGTAGAGACACCCTTTATACCTGTACCTGTGATAAATTGCATCAGCTCTAGACCATAAACTCGGACATGACTAGGTATCTGCAGATCATCAGAAAATTGGACCATTTTCTCCCACACCACCTGCCTGACTCTCTGCAGATCCTCCATTTGACCTTCTAATTTACTTAGAGACGACAACAGACCGTATAAATGCTGAGGCTCAAGGGAACCGTGCACCAAATCTTTCAGAATAGTATCAAGTATGCTTGCATAAATATAGGGAAGGTCTTGGGATCCAGTATTAGGAGTTGAAATGAGATTATATTGTGACATTGCTTTGTAGAAAACTTCAGAAATTGCTCCAAACCCACAACCAGAAAACACCATGGCTCTGCAAAAATTAAGCATCTCGGCAGCAAAATCACCAGTCAAACCAAACATGACATAGGTAACAATGGTGCTCCAGCACTGACTTGGTGAAACACTGTCCTCTACCACTAACCTGGTAAAAATGTTCAAACAAACTGACAAGCACACTGCATCAAATACGAGAGTTTCTTTCAAATTCTGAAGAGATGCAACTTCCTGCATTTCATCAGTTAATCTAGACCAAAAGTTCAATAGGGCGATAAGGCAGTCCTGCCACAAAGAATTATCAGGTAAAGTGCCATAACATCCATGCAGATGTATAATTAGAGTGAAGTACCGCTTCATAATGCCCAAAGCTTCTGCAGGCATCAAAAGTCGTATGTACATTCTGCTAACAGAATACGTTTGTTCAAGTTGACAGGTAAACTGCTGAAAGTATTCAGGACTCGCAACACAAAACTCAGTTATAACTCTCTTTTCTAAATTCATCATCAAATTTAGAATATAATGCTCGTAAACATCCTGCCATGACATGAGATCATCATGCGTCAAATCTCCATGAATACCAACAAGTGTCTGTACCATTTTTGCCAAGGCTTCTAAATTAACTTCATCAACGCATCTGTAGACTTCATCACAGAAATGTTGTAAATTCAGACTGTCTAATCCAGCAATATTCTTGAAGTTTAGGTCCTTAATAAAAGAAACTCCCTGACATTCTTGTGTGAACACCTTGCACAAGTGAGACATTTCTAAAGCAGACAGATTTGAAGAACCTGGGTGCATTACTGGCATTGGTTCTTTGTTTTCCTCCAACTGCAAGTAGCAGTCTGAGAGGAGGCTATATATGTAAGCAAGCCGCTCCTTGTTGCACCCATCAATTGCAGGGTATACAACCAAAGAAATGGTTTTTATAGTTTTGGAAGCACAATTAATTAATTCTCCTGTTACTCCAGATATTTCAGCAGTTACATCATCATTAGACCAAACCTCAGACACAAGGATAGAGGTTAGGTACTTCAGTAGCACCTGTTGAACAAAGTAAAACTTCATTATCTATCAAGTCACAAGCGCAAGTGATTTCCTTTTTGCAAATCCAAGGATAAAATACTGCTGATAACTAAATAGTAAATTTCAACAGGTTACTAAATTCTCTTGCACTAGCAAATAATCTTGCTGAGATATATGGAAACATGAAATGTTAATAGGGAATGTTTTGAAAGGTGATCAACATAAACTGCTCTTTTTGAACTAAGCTTGGGTTAAATTTGAACAAGATTAACACAGAATAAATATATTCATGCAGGGACGTTATTGTGGTGTTTATTTTAATCTAAAATAGGTTCGATAACATCTTTAGATCATGGTCAAATAGTACGTAGAAAAGGGATGAAGGCAAGCATAATTAGATCGAAGTATGTCAATTAAATTTGTTTTGGTGTGCACAGGTAAATGAAATTCAACAAAATAATATATGAAAATTTGAAAATTTGAGTTCTAACACAAATGCATTGATAAGCAAAAGAATATACATATATATATAAATTTACCAAAAACCTTAGGAACCCAAAATTCATCTCAAGTTCTCATTAAAAGAAAAGACCCTCATAAATTTGGTAATGTTGACACTACTAACCATAAAATTAAAGCTTAGTGACGAACAGAATATCCATTCATAAACTAACAGTTATTTTTAGTCATAAAGGCAAAATTATATATGCATGCATATCACGTGCATCCTTAATAGGTTATAGATATGTACCTCATTGCGATTTAGATTATAAGTGCCCACCAATTTCAAAACATCCTTTATTATAAAGTTCTTTTCAGTCTTCACTGATTCAATCAGTGTGAAAATAGAACTCTCAATGTAATTTACGTCACCAGACAGAAAGCGTGAAGCATCAACACCATGAATGATTTGCTCTAATGTTCTACAATGTTCAGTAGCCCGCTTTTTCTCTTCTAATTTCAGCTTCCATTCCCTCCAGAATGTGGATTGCACTTTGTTAAACTTTTCCATTTCATCTGCATTTGAAATGATAAGACAAGAATTATATCACTGTAGTTGAGAGGCAAAGACCTCAAGTCATTGTCATTAAACATGCAGCATCATTGTACCCAAATAATTCGGAGTACAAATTCAAAAGCTTCAGCATTAAAGCCAATTACCAGAACTGAGTAGTGTATGTTTCTCTTGAAATGTCCTTATCAGAAGTTCCCTCCTCTCAGTTGGACCCTTGCATTCAACTCCAAAGTTATGCAGTAAGCTGTATGTCAGCCCGACATTCATCATATTACAAATCTCTTGATAGTTTTCTCTTATCCTCAGCTGCTCTTCTATTACTTCTACTCCACTAAAGGCATCCACAAGATTTAACAAGAAACAGCAACCCATGACATCTTCCTGTTCTGTAACAGGATGTTCCATGATTGACCTTGCCATAGAGGCAATTACATTGTCATGGGGTGCAAAACCATTTCTTGCTAACCAGGACAGAATAGTCATCATAGCTCGTGTTTGTAAGCTCACATATTCCTTTCCAGGGATAAAATTTGGTATCAATCTTTTAAGGTTTTCAGCTTTCGTACTCAATTCAAGCAACCATGGAAGTTGGCAAGAAGCAAAAGATAATATCTTTGTGCTTTCTCTCCATGGCAATCCTAAATCAGTTCCATCCTCACCAGGGAAACTCTTAGCAACAGAAGAAAGTATGTTCTTGATGGCATTGAAATGAACTTCATTATCATCATGGCTCATCCCTTTAAACTGATCGGAGTAATCACTGAGCTCAACCATATCCTGCTTATGATGGAAGGGAGATGCTGTTAAACCTTGAGTCGTAAATGTAGGAGAATTCATCCCAGTTAACATCAACAAATTCTCACACTGGCCTTGCATGTCTAGATCTTTCCATGCATGAAGCAGCTCACCAATAGATTCCTCATCACAATGACTTAATGCAAAACCTAATAACTGTTTACGAGAGCTTAAATCCATATTTTCAAGTGCAGGTCCCCTAGCAATCGCAGCACATAAATCCCAAATGAGACCATGTCCCTTTCTTGCCAATGTAAGGCACAGATCAAATGCCAATTGCAAATCACCAGCTACTGCAGCTTCTCTAGCTATAGCTTCCTGAACGGTACATATGTCATCTGAAGAGCTTAATCCAAGAAGTTGGGCTACCTCCATAATTTCATCAACAGGTAAATAAGCTCCAGCTTGACTAGTGATTACCATTTTAACCATCTCCATGGGATCCTTTATTTGCCTAAATTGCAAGGGTAGCAGAGTAACTCCAAGGTTTGGAAGTTTGATTGTGAGTGCATCAATTAAATCAGCCTCTGTTTTAACATTTCTGCTACTTGGAAACAGACCGAGGCATTCCTTGGCCTTCCAGATCTGAAACAAGTTACGAAAAAGAATCAATAAATATAAATGGGAAGATCGTGAGCAGCAGAATCAACAAACAGCTAATTGACTAAGATATTATTCATAATGAAGCAATCAAGCCCAAATGCACGAGGAAACTCCACATATATCATAGTTATTGTACTATTTGGCATTAGTAGTACAAATGTTGGACAGCTTTTCTGATTAATAAAAAAGAGATCATGAACATAGAAATCTAATTTTTAGGACAAGGTGAATGCTAGGGCCATTATTATAGCATGGTTGCTATTGTAGTCAATTCAGAAATTTCACCATAACTTCTCAACATATAAAATATTTCACATTTAAAAATGTAAGCCCTGAAACCAAAGGAATAATGAAGAATAATGCAACTGATCATGATATCTTCGAGATTTCATGGACCAAACGCTAAGCGATTAAAGTATCAGACGAAGGAATTTCATTGACAAAAACAAGCATAGAATGTAAGTGCACTTACTTCAGGGCAAGACAGAGTTGAAGCCGAGAAGAAGTACTCACGTGCAGCTTGAATGACAAGATTTTCTGCTTTATCTGATGCCAACGCCACAGAACTTGTACCCTTTAAATAGTTTCTTGCCAGAGAAAATTTTCCAGCTTTAAGTAGTCCTCTACAGAATTCCATTAGCATATACTCGGGATCAAGAAAGGGAAAAGCCTTTTCTCGTATGCATTGTATGTCTTGCCACATATTTGCCCAATCATTATCTGACCGGCCTTGCTGTCGACGAGCAAATTTTGAAAGTATTAGGCGAAGAATCTGCTTTACACCCTTTTCATCGGCACGAGCGTTGAGAAAAAAATTTATTGGCTTTGGTACCTAAAAGCAAAAGACACCATCAAAATCATTTCGGACGAGACCACAGGAAACATGGCATATAGCAATCCTGATCAACACTTCACTGAATCAGGAAGCTCAAGGAAAGATCAAACAAAAGTCGACTAGTGATAAGTAATAATTTGTATTCATTGTACGAAATTTTTGCATATTATATTAAATTAATTTTATAGACAATTTAGTAACCAAAAAAACAGTATATATTAATAAAGTTAAATACATTAGTAATTTTCCAATTAACATATTGAGGACTTCATATGCCTATTGTTGAGAATACTCACATGTGAGAGTCCAACGTCAAAGAAAGAGCAGAAAGAAGACTAACATACAAGCCTAGTGGACTACTCCACCTACTGTCAATTAATTTTAGGATGGAACCTTACTTGGACTTGTGTGGTCTAACTTTCCTTCTCGTGTGGGCCTGTTGGCCCATTGCAAATTTAACATAGTATCAGAGCACATTAGATCTTGACGTACTATTTGCCCTAGAAATCCATCATTTAAGCAACTGGAGAAGGATTTCAAGTCTACATGCAGCAAGTGGCCCAACAGTATTGTTTGCCCCAGCAGGAGTCCAAACCTGATGAGGATTGTTTACGTACCTCTCCAAATTGCCCAAGTAGAAAAGGACTCACATGTGAGGAGTGTTGAGAATACCCACATATGAGTGTCCCACGTCGAAGAAAGAAGGAAAAGAAGACTAACATATAAGCCTAGTAGATCAGTCATCACTACCTCGACACGATAGACTGTCACGTGTTGGGCCTTAAATTATCCCACACGTGAGGCCGGCTTGTTGAAATATAAGTAGGAGTTTGTCTCACATGAAAAGAATATATAGCCTTGAGTATACATATAAGTCTAATGAATTACTCCTATCACCAATTGGTTTTAGGATGGAGCCTCATTTGGACTTGTATGTATTCAATTGATTTGGGCCCAAATTTTCAAAAAATTTAACACCTATAAAATATTTGATTGAAATATATAAAAGAACTAGTTTATAACTCTTTGATTCCCAAATTATCAAATTTAAGCAACAAATAAACTGATTCAGAAAGTAAGATTGAAAACTATATGTAATAATCAATCTTTACAGCTTATTAATATGTTATAAATATCTGGTCATTTTTTAAAAGCTCAATGAATATTACCACAGCAAAACTCAGGCAATGAATCAGAATGTAGCAAAATATATATATATAGGATTTCACAATTGACTTGGTTTAACAGACCACTTCACTTGGTTCCCTACCCAACCAGTCATCAGATTGTTAGTTACTCTAGCCAGCTTTGGGAAACTAACCACTACACTAACCAAAATGATCAAGAGGCTCGAAGAGCTGGTCTAGCCAGTTTAGTTAACTAATTGATGCCATTAGATTACACAACTATCATTCCCAAAAATGTCAATTTCAATTAGTATGATAAAGAAGATACATATAAATGCAAATTGGATAACCATCATACTAGGATGACACAGCTAACAATATCAGCTCACCATTGATCTTATCTTTTGGTCACTAAGCAGTCAATTCATGATCTTAACTAAAAGAATATCATTATTAAGATTTCCTTATACAAGGTAAGACATCAATAAATGCCTAATAAAACAATAATTAGTCAAGCAGCAGAAGAGACCATGATTCGTATACTTTCATATAATGTACAGCTGGAGTGTGAACCATAGAGAAAAGTAATAAAAAACACCAAATCAGAATAAATCATCACAAAGTGAAAACAAAGACCTGGTAATGTGCGAGAATCCTGCCTGCTTCAATATGACCTTCTGCAAGTTTGAGTCTTTCTTCAAGGCTTTCAATATGTATTTCTGCATCTATAAAGTAAAAAGTTATTGACAGAGATTAGTAAGCACATTTTAGTATCAAATATAACAACTATAGTCTTAATTAACCAGATAAATATGTATAACAGAAAATAGGATTTCTGAGGATACATATCTCAAGTTAAAAAAAGAAACAATGAACTATTATTTTCCAATGGTATAAAGACAATGAAGCTCAATACAGCCACGATGAAGAAATGCAAGAAAAAGAAATTATTTTTATCACCAAAAAAAGCTGAAAATCAGAGATATGAACTTGATTGAAAACATATGATGAAATCTTATCTATATAATATTATCTGTAAATTAAAATTCTATATCCTTAATATAATTAAACATCCAATTTGCATCAACTATTACTCTTCCTTCCCTTCCACCCAATGTGAATAGCCAATCCCAAGCCCAAGCTAGAACCCCCTGATGGATTGGGATAGAAGAAATTAACTTGCTAAAGAATATGCAACAAATTTTCAATATGCATTGTATGAACAACAATGTGAAAATGAATCTTACCCTTCATTTGTTGAAGCTTTGACAATAAGGCATTCATAGTACCCCATCTATCTGTAACTGTGAACAAGTATATGCACTGCAAACCACAATCTACAGCTTCAAAATCATCCCTGAAGTAACCATTGCTTTGCAAATCCTTGCATCCTTCCTCAATAACCTTCATGCAGATGTCTAATTTATTCTCCAATGCAACCTCCTTTAGCCATCGGACCATAAATGATTCACATTCATCTAATGAGAGTTGTCCATGTGAGGGTGGATCTTGAGTAATAGAGGTTGACTCATGAAACCTACTTTGTATAAAAGGAATTGCCAAATCATGCAACTTTTTGACCACATTTTCTTCTTTCACATCCTTAAGCATCATTCTGAATTTTTCATAATCAGACAGCTGTTCCCAGGCAACAAGAGTAATATTGAAGCCTATCTCATCACTGCTGTCATCAGAATATATAAGGTGGTGTAAATATAAAATATCCTTCTTATAATTTTGTAATTCAATGCCTTTTTGACAAGCAACGTCAATAAGGCAAAGGCAGTTCTCCAGCTGTCCAGTGTAATGATCGATATCTTTAGCTCTATTCTTATACCACAAATACAGTTCATCAACTGATGGCCAAAGAGGACCCATGGAATGCTTAATAATGGGCTCAGTTTTGATCTGGAGATCAATCTCATGATTGCCAGATAAATTGTTAATGTAACTTACCACCTCCGCGCTTTCAACCCAATCTTCTTCTCTAAGAAGAATGCTTGAGGGAGGAGAACTTCCAGGGAGAAGTTGCCTATATGTCTGAACAGGAATTGTTTCAGGGATTGCAGCTAATATTTGCAAAATAAAAGGATGCAACGAATAGGGATGACGCTTGAAGAGAAGGTTCAAAGCACCAATTTTTCCACTTTCAGCAAGTGTAACAGCAGCCTCAGTTAGAGACACAAAGCGAAATTTTCTATATTCCTGTGCAGAAAACCTGCACAAAACCATATCATTAAGCTCTCAGTCAGTTGAAAAGCCATAGAAAATAACTATGTTAAACAACGTAAGACTTCCCAAAGTGTAGCAAATTCCTAAAAACAATGCAGACAACAATTAATAACCATGTGTAAATCTTGGTAGATAAGTAGATTACATACTAAATCTCCATACTATGAAAGTGTCAAAGAAACTCTTAATTGTCACAACAATCATTGTAATCCTATTGTAGCTTTAAGGAACAGCATTTTTGTCACTTGTAAAAGGTGCATAAATCTTCTAGGGAAGAAACCATCAATGAATATATACATCAAACTCAATTGCATGTAGCTTAACATGTTTCTGGATTTCAAGAATCTAAAATTCCAAGCTAGAACTGATACCAAAAGCAATGATCACTGCAACTACAGGATAACAATCAATGCATGAATAGCACATCAATCACATGAACACATACACTGTTCAGACAAAGTACTGATGATTCATAGCTATCATAAAACATTTTCTGCCAAAGTAGTTTCAAAAGAATTCAAGTAAATGCTATTTTGCATCCCCATGCAACTATAAATCTCAACCAAGTTCGGTTCTAAAACTAATTTGTGGGAGGGAGCAAAAGCAGGGAACAACAAAAAGTGAACATCCATATCACCAAGAGGACATAGTACCTGCCCATGTTTATTCCCAGATATGTTTCTAGCCTGTCCTTGAATTGCAATAACTGAAGTCTAGCCATACGGAATTTCCACATTTGGCCATATTCACAATCATAAGACTCTGAAAAGCAGTACCGATCAGTTGCAAGCAGCCCACGTGAAAGTAATGCTTTGGTTGCATCTTCTGTTGGTCCAACTTTATCAACACATTCAGAAATTACAAAACCTTGATCCTGAATATTAGATAAAATCATATTTATCTCTCTTGTTCCATGACCAGAGTGTAACCACTGCGATTTTAGAACTTCATCTCTGTCCAAGCCATGATGATTAGCAAAGTCCCATGCTGCCTGATAGTCATGTTTGATAATTAAGATATTATACAGTTCTGGAATAGATCTCTGTGAAATTGATATAAGGCTCCATTGCAATCCGGAAATATCAGCATAGTCACATTCTTCTCCAATATTCTCCTCTAACTTAGAAGAGTCACTTGATTCCCTCTCATGTTTAGATGAAACTTGAATCTCTCGACACATTTTGCACTCTAGAAGAAGCACATGTCCTTTCAATTGTCGTACTCTTTCTACAACAGGCATTGAATATACAGGATTATTCTCTTGTACACTCATGCCAGTAAGGATATTAATCATAGTGAATGTGCCATCTCCTTTCACAATAGACAAAATATGGTCAGTCCACCAAGTAAAGTCCTTTATGTTACCAAAAGGTTCATCAATCTCACTAGATAACTTATTTGTTTCTGGTGTTCTGACACTCACTCGGCCAGAAAAGTTAGAAAGTGTGTGGCATTCTATATTGAGCTCAAAAATGTATAAGCATCCCCTAATATCCAAAGTAGCGACAAACTTGCCCTGTGGTGACATTAGCACCTTTGGCTGTGTTAGATGACCTACATACCCTTGTGGTTTAAAATACATGCCTTCAAGTTGAATGGTGAACAGTGATTTCAGTTCTAAGGTCTGACATTTGTGCCAAAGAGACAGATGACAGTATCCTGTAAGAAAAATAAACAAATCAGCCAACATATTTAACTAAAAGTTTTAAAAACAGTCTGATGGAAAGAATTCCCCAAGGTTTTGTGAATTATGCAAATTCATTCCCAACAGGTTTGACAAAGAACAATTGTGCTCATTGATGGTAGGATCAGGTCACCCAACATCACAGCTTTGAAACAAAATCAGCACAGCCCAATAAAATAACTAGCAAAACATTATGCAAGAAAACCCTTAACAGATCAATATTATGCCTGAATAGCATAGAAATCAAATTAAAACTTACCAGAATTCCCATTAGATGCCAATGGCATAGTAACAATACTGCCAACAACAAGAAGCAGAGAATGCTCTGGATCATATTCAAAGCAAGCAACATCGTTAGGGAACTGTCTCTTTGCGGTTAAGCCACCGCTTGAGCTTTTCAATGGGGGAATTGAAATATTTGATTCTTGACTGAGCTCTATTTGGTGAAGAGATCCATCATTTGTTAACAAAATGAAGCTACACCTGAAATTTTTCACGACAGAGTAATCAGCTGACAAGTTTGACATAGCGGGCAAACATTTATAAACACATGCACAACTTTGGATTATTTGCGATGGAAACTTACAAGCAAGATGTTTTTGCATAAACATCATCCTGCAGGATTAGCCCTATTATTGGTAGAGACACTTTTAATTGCCTGTTTGTAATCCTTGTCATCTGTTCACCATTTTCTTTGACAAAGTAAAGTGTATTGGTGTCATCTAGAACACCAAGAATATCATGAGATGCTGACCAAACTCCAGAAATAAATGTACCAAGGCTGCTACCTGATTCATGGAATATGAGTCAGAAAAAAGCTTCAGTAGGACACAAGTAAATAGCAAAAGGTACAAAACTGAACTCTCTGGATTATTAAGTGTATTCAATGTTAAACTGACAAACTAGAAAAACTCACAACAGAATCATTAAGTAGTATAAATCAACCATCAATATGTTGCAAGAAAGTCATGGTGATGAGAGATTTAACCCTTTCAGACATTGCCAAATATCTTGTTCTCAAATGGTAATTTGGTGGACCAGAGACAAACCTACAAAGAACTCAAATCAAGATGCTTATTATGCAGCAGAAGATTGCTGAAGGGAAGAAGCTTCTGGAGTCCTACAATTCCAGAAACTTACACTTGGACTGCAGGAAGAGAGATAGGTTAAGAATAATGTTAGGATCCTTCTAAAAAGAAGTTTGGGAATCGGAAGGATATTCATTTCTGATGGATTATTGGCACCTTTCATTGTCCTAATCAAGAATATCTCTTTTAGAGCAGTATGTAACTCGGATATAAGTCTCCAGAGTAAAGCGTCTGCAGTTTTGCAAGGCTGTGATTGTATTAGATGGCTGCAGATCTAGAGGTGAGTTTAAAAAGACAAGCTACAGTATACGGAGCAACTAAGCCAAAGAGTGCTTAGTGAAAGATTACATGCAGTTACAAACAACAACTTTGTCTCTTTTGTAATCATTCCAAATAGAATACCTACTGAGGACAGATGTATAAGGCAAGGGAAGCAAGTAGATCCACTTGGCAATCTATGGCAAGGAGATATGGGATCTTGGTATGCAACCGTTAGGCTGCATGCTTAATTTCATTTTGATGTTGAGCATCAAATTGCCTCGTTGGCATAAGTTTAGAGTTAGACATTTACATTTATCTCTGGTTGAGAAATAGTTTGCAACAGTACATTGATGAGCAGGCTCTTGTCTGCTATATGCTCTTGACATAAGTGATGCAAATTATTCAAAAGAATATATAAATAAAAGGAAGACAGGGTACCATTGACTTAATACAAGTAGCTGGCATGTCTATAGGTTTAACACAAAAAAATGAGCAGAAAGTACCAAATTCAAGATCAAGATTAATATTCGCAATTGTAATTGGATGCAGAAAAGCCTTAGGAGAACATAAAAAATGAAAGAATCACAAAAAACTCCCATGTACCAAATTGGACAGTATCAACAAAGACATATATAATAATTTGTGACTTCAACAAAGTAAATCTTACTCGCAAAAACTCCAAATGGTTCCTGGTAGTCATCCTCCTTCCTCAAAATGGTAATCTGACCTCCAGTAGCAACAGCCACACGCTCACCTCTCGGAGAGACAAACAAGGATGCAGCTTTCTTGATTCTTGTTTGGTCCTTCTTCCCCCTCCATTTCTCTTTAAGTTGACTGACACCTTACCAGCAACAAGAGAAAGAAAGAAAAGGTGGGGAATAATTAAAATCCCACAATCAAGATATAATCAACCAGAAGGTAAACAACTATCATTCAAGCATTAGCCGAAAACCAACATACTTAAAAAAAAATAAGATAAAGCCAACATATTAAAAAAAAGATTATTAGCAACCAAAAGCCACCAAATATATATATATATATACCTACTACTATCAAAACCAAGTTAGCATAAAGTCCATCTTCTTGCTCAAAATAACATTAACATCTTCAATTTTAAAAATGAATCAAACATTATATCAGTTAAGCCTATATGTATAAACTATTGAAAATGGCCCAACTGTTATAACAAATAAGAAACAACATTCAAAAGATTAAGTAACAACTGCAATCTATTCATTCTAATTTTACAAAATATATCCATAGCCGTTAATCTATAATATCCACAGTAGTTGACCAAAAGAAAAAAAAAGAAAAAAAAAAACTCGACCAAATTGAAATTACCTCTAGCCAAGAAAAGGGATAGAAAACCTCCTTTGCAGCTATCTATCACCTGAGTTAAACAAACAAAAAGATCGATCATGCTGTTGCAATAAAAATCGAAAAGATTGGGGACTTCTAATGACAAGAAATTGAAAACTTCAATGCCAATAAGTACCAAATAGAGATAGAACAATTTTAAAACAAAGATAGGCACCAATAAGGAAGAAAAAAGGAGAAGAAATGTCAAAACAAACCTTCTTAGAAGGAAGACCAGGGTAATCGGAAGAGGAAAGCCTTGAAGAGGCGTGATAGCGTGTCTCGTAGATCACTTCTGTAACTCTCTCACGCTCTCCTTCCTCCATTCGCATACCTTAGTTTAGCTACTCCGTTCACCGGCGACCGTATTCTTGACACCGACAAGATATTTGGAATGAAGTAAGCAGGCGAATCCAATTCATAACAATAGAACGTAAAAAGAACACTCTCAATCATTCACTAGGGTTAGGATTAGGGTTAAGGTTCGTTGGAGAAAGAAGATGATGGGAAAGGCAAAGCCGAAGAAGCACACGGCGAAGGAGGTCGCGGCGAAGGTAGACGCGGCGATGACAAACAGAGGAGGAGGGAAGGCCGGGCAGGCTGATCGGACCGGGCAGGGAAAGGGCGGGCACGCCAAGTTGGAGTGTCCGCACTGCAAAGCGACGGCGCCGGATAGCAAAACGATGCAGATCCACCACCAAGCGAGACACCCAAAGATTCCGTTTGAAGAGGACAAGCTCGTGAATCTCCACGCCTCTTATGCCGCCGATACCTCCAAGCCTCGTCCTGGTGTGAGGGGAAGCTTTATGAAGTGAAACCCAATTTCGACAATCCCACTACCGATACTGATTTTCCTTTCTAGATTAAAGTTATCAATGTACTGTGCTTGGCAATGGCGCCAATGGAATGTCTATTAGCTTATGATTATTATGATGATGAATCATTGAATTGAGCAATTTCTGCTGTTTGGTCTCAAAAAAAAACGTAAAAAGAACAAGAATAGACCCAGTAAGCTCCGCATAAACTCTGTAAATTCATCTAAATTATTTCTCTATTTGAGAACTCCGAGTCCGAGTCTAATGACCCGAATTACTTTATAAATCGGACCGAATTAAATGGGTTGGTTACCGGCTTTTGACAGATTTTAGATGGGCCTGAGCCTCGTCCTATCCACTAATAAGGGTTTCAAGCGACTCTCCAAAGGCCGAGTGGACGAGCGGGTCAACTTGTGCGGATTGGTCGCGTACATTTGAGTTAGTTCCGGGCTCATATATTAAATTTTTCATCAATAAATCAAACCATATAATAATTGAATATTTTTTTGTTTTTACTATACTAGTTTTGGCTTAAGGGAGGACAAAGTTTATCTTTAAAACTTCTTAAATTCCGAACTCTTTAAATTTATAACTTGAATATAACTATATTTCCTTTATTTTTATTATTTTTTCAAAAAGGTAAAGTTATCAACTTTTTTATGTTATATGAAATCTAACAACAACAATAACAACAATTAGTAAAAATTTCGGTCCGGCGCAGAGTCTGTGAAAGTATATTAGTACGCAATCTTACCCTTAACTAGTAAAGAGATTATTTTCAAGTTATATAGAATCTAGATCGAATGAATTTATGATTGAAGTCCATAGATATCTATATTTATATTCTTAATATTGTATATTCTTTACATATTTGGGTTACTCATTTACTATTTTATTGGAATTTTTGTGTAATTTTTATAAAATAATGTTGGAAATTATTTTGACATTAGTACTTTGATACTAAAATCTTTAACTAAAAAAATTGAGTAAAAAATAAAAGAGAATATATGTATACAATTAGAATTTAAGTCTCTTTTTGTTTTTTTTTCCTTTTATTTCTATTTATATAAGAATGTGTAGCAAATAAAGTTAGTTCATTATTTTTCCACGCATCCAAACTTCAAATGGTAAGAAAGTGAGACTAAATGATAATGATAAAACATTTAGAAAAAAGTATAATGCAGAGAAGGTAAATGATGTAAGAGTGCAAACTTATTTTAGAAAACTAATATTGGTATAAGTATTAAGATATTAAATATTTTTTATAGATTTCTCAGTGTGAAGGAATTGACTCTTAGAGTGAACTATTTGTTGGAGTATTAACACTCTTACTCTTTATAGTTCATAGTATTCGGACTAAAATTTGAATTATGATAAAAAAAATACAGCATAAGCATTTTAAACTACTTTATGATAGTTTATATCCTTGACTGCCTGTAATTTGATGTATGACATTATTATTTAATAAATGAAAAGGCTTTCTTTATCTTTGTGTATTAATTTAATTACATTTGATATTTTAATACTAAAGGTACTAGAATAATGACTATGTAATTGAAATTATAATAAGATCACAATCGTGAGATTCAATTTACATTTATATGTTGCTCCTAGATGTTCCTAGTTGCAGTTTTATCAAGACAAGATATTGTTGAAACGGTAAAACTAGCACACATTATGTTTCTTTCTTATTAGGAAAGTAATTGATCTCATGAATTAAAGTATGGAAATACTTAAACTAATGTTTGGGTGACTTTTCGATCATGTTTGGATTCTAACAATGGTATCAGAGCCTCGTTTAATTGTTTAACTTGAACTGAGACTTGGTTGTTGATGATTTTGATAAAAATTAAGGTTTTTACTGTTGGGCCCTAAAAAAAATTTCTCTAGTTAAGCATGATTTAAATGAATTATAGGATGCTGATAGTTTTATTTTTGGGAGTTTAATTTTTATGTCTATATTAGTAGGATTTATTGCATGAATTGACGGAATTAAAGCATTAATGTTATAAGAATGTATCAAGGGTAAAATTGGCAAGTCACTTAAGGTTAAAAGATATAGGGCTTTTATTGGAGGGCAAAAGGGACATTGTATGATTATTAAGAGTATAAGTTAGAAGAAATAAAATTTTTGTCTTGCTTGAGAAGAGAGAAGCACAAAGGTTGGAGGGAGAAAAAGAGAGAGGAGAGAAAGAAGAGAAAAGCTAGGGTTTGGGAAGATCTTGAAGAGTTTGAAGATTTTGAAGCTTCAACAAGTTATGCTTTAACTTTCATGGGTATGGTTAAATGAAACTCAAATGAAGTTGATTATGTGTAGAAATTTGTTGATGAATGATGAAGGCAAATGTTTTCTTTTAGGGTTAATAATCAAAGATAGATTATGATATATTTGTAAATGATATTGGGTTGAAATGAAGTTTAAAATGAAGTAGAAGAGATGGCTTAGGGTTAACATGGGTTATATGTGAAAGGTGGGAAGTAAAAAGATGAAAAATGTCACAAAACTGATCTCAGAGTAGGTTTCTGGATAAGTTCACCGTGACGAACTCAACTTTTCAGCACAAAACATACTTTAGTATTTTAGGCATAACTTTTTGTGTAGTTATCCAAATAGGATGATTTTTGATTTGGAGTAAACTAGAACATAGGGTTACAATTTGTTTGATTAAATGAAGTTTTAATTCGGTCTCTAAGGATTTCAATTTTTGAATGGAAGTTGAACATAGAATGTTGTTTTAGAATAAGGACAACCCAAAAATGTTTGGGTATAACTTTTAGAGTATTGAACCAAATTGAATTATTTTAGTGTCATTAGAAACTTTAGACAATGGGGAACATTTTTATAGAAGAAAGTGTTATCAAATTTTGTCATTTAATCGATCAAAATGATCATGTAAAATTGACCCAAAGGTTGGGACTTTTGGAAGAGTTTGAATATTTAGAATTTATCTTAGTGAATATGCAATATATGGGTCCTCAAATTGTATTCCTATTGAATGAAAATTTTTGTCTTTGATAAAGGGAATCAAGGAAGTAAGAGGATCAAGAGGAGAGGCATCTTTGAGCAAGGTTTAAGTAAGGATTTAAAGGTGGGTTACATGTTTATAATTGAGTAATAAGCCATGACTATGTTTTCAAAGGAAAGAGAATTAAATGTTTTCAA
This sequence comes from Erythroxylum hondense, assembly GCA_029829435.1. NCBI lineage: Eukaryota > Viridiplantae > Streptophyta > Magnoliopsida > Malpighiales > Erythroxylaceae > Erythroxylum > Erythroxylum hondense. The sequence goes on along the minus strand of JANKYF010000224.1, from coordinate 55,393,727 downwards.
ATGCTTTATAATGTTGCATTATTGCTTTTAAATGACTTGAGAAATTATTGTATGTTTGGTATATGAATTTGGTTGACGGAAATGCATGTGACATATTTCATGTTCATGGATAATTGTGTTTCTGAACTATGCCTGTGTGGCAAAATGTTAAGAAAATCATGTTTTTGAAAAAAAGCCTTTTGGGGCAATACATTTTGCAAGTCATGAAATACATGTTATATGGGTTTGTGGTGGTCTCCTAAGTTAAGTCAAGTGCACTTTGACCAAAGGCTTCTCCTACCTGCCTGTTGGTGGCATGGAGCTCCTTTATGTACTCCCATAAGTTCACCGCTATGCAAGACCATTAAGTGGGATTGCGATAGTACGCTATGTTTATAGCTACACAGGACCACTATGTGGAAATGTGTAGTATGTTCTATTTTTAGATCTACCCAAACCATTATGATGTGCTTATGTGCTTATGATATGTTGACAAGTTGATGCATACATGATTTATGTTATTGTGAATTGATTAAGAATTTTGAGAAATAAGTGTTTGGTGATTTTTACATGCAAAATTTACTATGGTTTCCAAAATGTATAATGGTAATGAGTTTTGAAAATGGTTTTTTCTTATGTTCTCGATTATACACCTGCTACCCATAAGCTTTCAAGCTCACCTCATGTTCCTTCCCTTCTTCAAGTGATGAGCAAGAGATCAAGTGATCAAGAGCATAAAGGCATTTGATAACTACAAGATAGTTAGCTTTTGTACTAAGTTGATTTCGAGTAGCTTTAGCAGCATAGCAAACATGAGCATTCGTGTGTATTTTGTATTAAGCGAATGATGTCATGTTTATATGTGATTAAAGTTTTGTAAAAACCTTTACTTTTGAGGTTAATGAAATATGAATTTATGTATAGATAGGGTTGAGTTGAAATTTGGTATACTTGAGGAAGTTATCATTTTGAGATTGATCATTTTGATTACGAATTGTTTTTATATATACAAGTGAGATGTGTTATGGAAAAAGGAATGATATGAAATTGTGAAGAATAAGAATTAGTTGTAAGTAATGAATTAAATGAAAAGAGATTAGAGAGTTTGATGAGATAAAATTGATAGCTAAATTGTCATGAAATGATATTGCATATGAGGAAGTGAATTTGAGACAGCTTAGAGTGAAAGTAAGGTTAGGAAAGATGGAAGGTATTTCGGTGTCATTTTGACAACTTCGTTGAGGCGAAGCCAAGAGTTTGCCAGGACGTATTTGTCCCAGGGGGTTTTGGGTTTTCAGTGGTGACTTCGTCGCGGTGAACTTCACCCGAAAGGTCGTCTGGCTTAATCCCATTTGTTCGTCGAGTGAAACAGTAGTTCGTCGTGGTGAACCCTCCATGGTTTCTGGAGAAATTTGACTGGTACAATATGATTGGGGACATGATCATAAGAATTAGTTGTCGTATGTCAATTGATCAAATAGGAAAATTTTCGGGATGTTATGAGAACAAAAATGAACCAATGATGGTTGAGGAGATTTCATTGGAATACGCTCACGCTTTATGGTTTTGTAGTTGGGCTCCGAAAACGGGGTAAAACATTTACGGCATTATTTTGTATGTTATTTGAGATTATTTTTGTCAGTTCTGGAAATTGTTTTCACAACTGCTTTTGTGATATCTAAATTAAATGTTTTCAGTTTTCCTCTATGTATATTCGAGTTCTCTCCTCCGTGAGGTTATATGGTTGTTTTCTGAAGTTTAGTAGCTGCGAGATAGAAGATTGGCCAAATCTTAGAACCTATGGAAAACCCATCAAAAAAGCCCTAATCAGAGAAGCAAGATTAAGGTTGAACGCAAAGAGAAGAATCAAAGATCAAGTCAGAAATCACTTACCTCCTTTAATCATTTGGAGAAAGAGTTAATGAAACATCAAGCCTTGATTCGGAAATCATTGGAGGCTCTTTGGTAGGGGTACTTTTAGGGTAATTCTAAGAATACAATGTGGGTAAATCTGATAGGATTTCATTTATTGTTGTCTACGACATGTAGAGCATATGCTCTTTTTTACGATGTCGTTTTGGCTTAATGTTGTTATACTTGTTAAAGGATAGTGTTGTACTAATTATTTTCCTTATTAATTCATTTTAATTTTAAAAATATTGTATTGGCACAGGAGCTGGAATTGAACTTATTGACATTGATAGATCCTTACTTATATCGTATTTCTATAGAAACAATAAATAATTAAATTTACAGATTCTCAATACCTAGTTAAGATTCACTTCAAGATCAAGGGCAAGCACCCAGCCTTCAATAGGGACACGTAGTAAAAAAAGTCCTGCTATGTAAAGCAAAATCAGAGTCTCCCAAATGTGGGTATTGTCTAATCGTCAAATAATAGCTACTAGTCCTCCAAATGCTACTAATCGAAAGGTTAATGCTAAAAATGAGTCTAATTTTAACCGATTATAACATTTAAGTTTGAACGGATTTTTGAAACATAATATAAAAATCGAGGCTAACTTAATTGAGTTTGTTTCATGTAGACAAATTTCACCTTTTTAAACTTATTTTATATATTAATTTTTTCATTATATTTATACATATTTTTATATATTTTAATAATTAAAAGTCTTGTCAAATTAATCGGCATTATTCTCTAAATATTTATATTCAAGGTACCATTTTAAACTATAATAAATCAATGAACCATTTACACCATTATTTATATACTATGTTTAAAGTACTATTTTAAACCATAATAAACCAATTAATCATTTGCACAATCTCATGAAATTAAATAGAAATAAGATAAGTGATTATAGTTGTTTTATTATGTTAGATTAGTTAATAACAGTCATAGTATTTAGGAGATCAATTCGTTAGTTGAATGTATCCTTTTGTTACCTTAATTTTAGGACTAATGTATGGATATATATTGTTATCTCAACGTTTATGTTATCTATTTATTTTGGAATGGCAATTTTGTAGTGTGAGCAATTGTAAAAGTATTTCCTCTTGTTTAGCTCTCATATACTCTTCTCTCTGTTTTATCATCTTTTTTCTTTTCTTTTTATTAATAGTATCATACCTTGGTTCATTAAAAAACTATTGATGACTTTTAAAAGTTTTATGCAAACAATCTTTCCATGTTTAGATAGTCTCTAAAACCATTGGAACGTGCTGATGGAGAACTTTTTAGGTCTAAGGAGTATTGATATGTTGTTGAAATTGGTGTAGTAATATATGTTGTTGGAGCAGTACTCACAAACATACAAAAGATAGAGTTAGAGGGACTAAAGTTGAAAGATTTAAAGGCAAATAATTATACAATATAAGCCATTGATCGTTCAATCCCAGAAACCGTCGTCAATAAGGAGACATCCAAGCAAATTTGGGAATCTATAAAGAAGAAATTTGAAGACTCAATAAGGGCAAAAAGGCAGCAGATTTAATCACTTCATTTAAAATGCTTTAAATGAAATTAGGAGAGTCCATTTTTGAGTTCTTCTCAAGAATAATGGCTTGTTAACAAGTTACAAGTCCATGGAGAGAAGACGGAGGACGTGACTATAGTCAAAAAAATTCTTCAATAATAAACACCAAAGTTTAAGTATATGGTTTGTTCAATTGAAGAATAAAGGATCTCGATAATCTTTCAATCAATAAACTACAAGGTTTATTGATGATTCATGAGCAAAAAATGATGCATCAAGATAAAGGGAAGCAAGCCCTAAAGGCCTCTGTGTCTACCTTATCCTTAAATTTTAAAGGTACAGGTAGAAGTAAAGGAAGGAGCTATCACAACAATAGAGATGACATAAATAGAAAATGAAAAGGAAATATCTTTGTTGATGGCTTTTTCATACTAATGAAGTATCATATCAAAGTTTCTTATACTAGACACTAGTTATAGCAATTATATGTGTGGAGATCAATTTGTGTTCTCAAAATTGGACAAATATTATTGCGATTATGTGAATTTAGTGATAAATTTGAAATTTTTATGGGATCTGCATATGGTTTTGATTAATTTAGAGGAGGTTATGATAAGGTACCTATGGAAGTTATGTGGAGGTGTTTAGAAGTTAAAGAAGTTCATATTGCCTATATATAGGTTATTAGGAATGTGTATAAAGGTGTTAAGATTAGAATAAGGATGACAACTGGAGATACAAAGAATTTTCTAAAAATATCAGGCTACATTAAGGATCCTCGATGAGCCTCTTCTTGTTTACAGTAGTTATAGATGTGCTTACCAAGAATATCCAAGGAGATGTGTCTTAGTATATATTGTTTGCTGATGACATTGTTTGAGTGGATGAAATAAAAGAGGGTGTTAGTGACAAACTAGAACTTTATAGGGAAACGCTCGAGTCAAAATGCTTTAAAGTGAGTAAGACTAAGACTGAGTACTTAGAGTATAACTTTTCAAGTCATAGGGATGCATCCAATGTGGAGATCAAGATTAGTACTAAATTTATACCATAAAAAGATTATTTTAAGTACCTTAGATCCATCATCCAAAGCAATAACGAGATAGACAATGACATAATTCACCGTAGCAAATCGGGTAACTAAAATGGAAAAATATCTCAGGAGTTTTATGTGATAAGAAAATATCAATCAAGCTAAAAGATAAATTTTACCATTTAACAATGCGATCGGTAATGCTTTATAGGATAGTGTTGACCCATTAAATAGACACATAGTCATAAGTTAATAGTAATAGAGATGGGGACAGTTTGTTAGATGTGCAACCTTATAAGAAAAGATAAAGTTAGGAATAAAATAGTAAGAGACAAATTAGGGGTGGCTAAAGCTTTGATAATAAAATGAGAGACAAGATTTAGGTGGTTCGGATATGTTAAGAGTAGACATATTAACACCCTAATTAGAAAATGTGAGAAATTTGTATTAGGGACTTTTAAGAGAAGAAAAGGGAGACCTAAAAAGAATTAAGGGAAGATGATTTAAAAAGATATAGCCTTATTAAAGCTTATTGAAGACTTGACCCTCAATAGAAAACTTTGGTAAACTAGGATACGGGTAGAGGACCTTACACAGAGAGGTCTTTCTCTTTCCATAGACTTTTTCAACCTTTTTCTTCGACTCTTGTGTCTTTTAGTTAGTTAATTTATTTATTCATTTCATATTTATTTTTTAATTGTTTGTTGTTTTAAATACTTATCAATTTTCTTTTTAATTTTTTATTTATTTACTTATTTTTATTTTATCTTTTTTAATTTTTTATTTATGTAGTTATTGTTTTTTTTTTACTTTCAACATTTTTTAAAAACTCTTTTTTTCTTGAGTTTATCGAAAACACCATCTCTACTAGTTAGAGGTAAGGTTGCATGCTTCTAGACCTCCTCAGGCTCTATAACTCAGTAGGATTCTTATTGAGACGTTATTGTTTTTGTTTGACAAGGAAAGGTAACACTCAAGACCAAGCCAAATTTAGTCCAAAATATTTCTACTATCCTATTAGTTCTAGATCGTAAAATAAAGCTTATTAATATTATACGACTATAAGAAAAGGGTTATGAGATCCCTATTAAGGAGGAGTTTGCAGAATATTTAATGAAAAGATGGGCCTAATTGTTCTGGTCAATATAATGAAAAATCAAATGTTTCCACTTCATTTTAACATTATCACTCATTCATGCTTTCATCAAAAGTAAGATAAGAGGGGTGGTAGAATTTTCACATTGACATCTAAACTTTGCCATTTGAAGACATTATAAAAGAAGAATAAAGTGATGGGCCTTCCATAATTTTCAATATCTTCTTAATTGTGTGAAGAGTGTATTGTTAGCAAACAACACTTAAACAAGTTTTTGAAAGGCAAATCTTGGAGAGCAAAGAAATTTCTGGAGCTTATCCATTCTGATTTGTGTGAATCAATAAATCCTTCTTATAATGAATGTGAAAGTATATAATTATGTTCATTGATGATTACAACTAAAAACCTTAGGTTTATTTTTCACAAGACAAGTCTAAAGCATTTATTTAAAAGTTATAAAATTGACAAAGAGGACAACATTCCGATAAAGGATCTTCGTACAAATTATGGCAGAGAATATAACTCAGATGAATTTTCAAAATTTTATGCATGTCATATAATCAGGAGACAACTTACATCAACTTACATACCTTAAGAAAATGGTGCATATGAGAGGAAGAATCACACAATCACAAATGTAGTGTGGAGCATGTTTGGAAAGGAGTGGTATTCTAGGAAGTTTTTGGTTTAATGTTGTTAATTGGAGTGTTCATATTTTGAACAAAAATCCTACACTTATTGTTCAAAACATAACACTAAAGGAAGCATAAAGTGGGCAAAATCCTTTTGTATAACTTCAAAATATTTTGGTGTATTACTATGCTCATATACCATATCAGAAGAGAAAACATTAGATGCCAAAGGAGAAATTTGTGTTTTTCTTAGTTTTAGCATTTAATCCAAAGCTTATAAGCTTTACAATCTAACATAAAAAATTATTAGTCATGATGTATTTTTTTGTGAAGAACATATTTTGTACTTAGTTAAATAGTGTTGCGAGATAACAAATTCCAACAGGTTTGGATGGAGAAGATGAAAAGGAAGTAGAATATTCTAAACAATAACATCTGTTAGTGGCTTCTACTTATGACTATTCCCAATATGAAGATTCCTAGCTTTGAGATCTTGATATCAATACCAGAATCTAGCAAACAAGTTAAAGTAACAAATTTAAATGCCAAATATGTTCAAAAGAGTCTATTATAGTTGACAGATTATAAGATAACCAAAATTCTTAAAATTGAAGATCACTCACTTATTTCATTTTATTTCCATATTGTAATCCTACAACCTTTGAATATGCTATCAAAGAGTCAAAATGGTGGAAGGCTATAGATGCTAAAATTGGATCCATTGAAAGAATGATAAATGAGAGCTAACTATTCTTTATAAAGGGCACCAAAAGGTTAGTGTAGAATGGATCTACAAAACAAAATTGAAGGATAACAATAAATTTGACAAGTACAAAGCACATTTGGTGGCTAAGGGATACAAATAAGAGTACAGAGTTGATTACACAAAAGTCTTTACCTTAATTGCAAGGCGTGACACAATCTAGTTTCCTATATAGATATTTAGAGGAAAAGGTATTTATTGACCAACCCCTTGATTATATTAAACTTGGTAATAAGCATAAATTTTACAAATTAAAGAAAGCTCTTTACCACAAACTTAGTATAGCTAGATTAAAGCTTATTTTTTGAAATAAGGATTTTAAAAAGTCTATATAAGTACACAGTTTTGTTAAAGTTAGAGTGGGAGGAAAAATAATCATTACGTGCTTGTATGTCGATGATCTTATTTTATTGGAAGTAATATTGGGATCTAAGAAGAACTTAACAAGTTGATAATGGTGGAGTTTAAAATGATGCAATCTTCACTTGGAAAATTTATTTCTTAAGAAAAGGTATGTATGAGAAATTATAGATAGGTTTTATATGAAGAATTGTAATCTTGTGAAAACTCTAGCTAATTGTGGCTCAAAGTTAAACAATGGTACTAAAGGAAGGATGGTGGACAACATATTTTACACGTAAATTATTGTGTAGTTTGATATATTTAACTGAATATGGGTTGAGCATAAGGCGTTTTGTGTCTGCTAAGTAGATATATGGAGAAACCTATAGAGATGCATTTGCAAGCTACTAAGAGAATCTTTCATTACTTACAAGGAACTAAAGATTTTGGCTTGGTATGCTCGAAGGGTAAAATATCATATTTGATTGGTTTTATTGACAATGATTATATAGGCAATGTGTTAGCCCCAAAATTTTTTTTAAAATTAAGCATGATTAGCTTAATTGAGTAAGTTAAGTTAGCATAATTAACTTGACAATAATTAGTATATGATGGCATTAAGGAGTTAGGTGTTAAGAGTTAATGAAATTGATGTGTTAGGTTAAGTGTATTAATGGTCAAGTGGGCTTTGGGCCTAAAAGGAAAAGAGGAACAAAGTGGGCCTAAATAATCAATGGGCTTAAGTTAATGTAGAAGAGAATAGCCTTAAAGGAAAAATGGGCTTGAGAAATTAGTGGGTTTGAGTAGGTTAAAGAGGATGTAAGAAGGAAAAAGAAGAAAGGAGTGGGCTTAGGGCCTTTGGGCTTAAGTTAAATGAGGAAGGAGTATAAAAGGATGGAAAAAGAGTAGGTTTTTAGAAGAAGAAGGGGAAAAAACGAAAATTGAGAGAGGGAGGAGACATTTTCGGTAGTGGAGGAGAGAAGAGGAGAAAAAGAAGAGCTTTGGTCTAGGGTTTGATTTTCCAAGAGTTCTAGCAAGTGTTTGAAGAAAGTTCAAGGAGAAAAAGTGTGGAGGAAGGCTAAAGCTACATTTTGAACCAAGAAATCACTTGGTTGAGTGAAGATTTAAGGTAAGCCTTGAGTTTAAAGTTTAGATTTTGTTTGGGTTATTGGTTAGAAAGGCTAATAATGGAATGGGTATAGTGATTTCTAAGTTAGTTTCATGATTAAAGTCCATTAGGTTTCTCCATTTTGAAACCGTAAGTTGATATGGGATTATTTTCATGTTATGATTGAAGAAGGGCAAGAAAGAGGAGAAGAATAAGAAGAAGAACATCCTTAGGCAAGGATTAAGCAAGGATATAAGGTGGGTTTCATATTTATCTTTATGTATATAAGCTGTAAATGTAACTTAATGCATGACATTAATGAGTTGTAATTACTTGGTAGTTGTATTAAATGTTGTGGTTGTTATAAGC
>JANKYF010000224.1:55124272-55135296 GCA_029829435.1 Erythroxylum hondense | reverse complement strand
TAAAATGAAATTCTGGTTGCTTTAAGGGAACCAAAAAACCTCCACATAAAATAAGTTTTCAAAAAAGTAAATCAGGATACTCTTCCTTCCATTCGATAGCCTTTAAATAGGCTTTATTACATTGAGAGTTACGATTGAAAATATGAAAAAAAAATGAACAAAATAATTTGAATTATTCAAAATAATAGCTAAACTTTATCTACTCTTGAAAGTCGCAACAATAAAATAAGAACGAAAATTAAAAATCTGGACCATTTCAATCCTCCTAATAACAGCACGTGATAGACCCTTCCCCTTAAGTTTCACCCTTGTTTTCAAGGGTGACATTTGGAATTGGTCTTTTAATGTAATCAGTATCTTCTTAGGTGGCATCCATTGGAGACATCTCCTTCCAATGAATTAACACCTTATGCTTCCCCTTTTTGACATAATGATCCAATATAGCTTGAGACCTTACACTATCATTCTCAGTAATGATTTCTGTCGGCAATTGTTCTTAAACATCAAGGCCATCTCTAAGTCTTTTTTTTTTTAATTGAGACACATGAATACTGGATGAATATGCATCTCAAGAGACAATTTTAATTTATAAGCCACAGCTCCAAGACGTTGTTAGACTTTGAAGGGCCTAGAGTACTGAACAAATAACTTTTGATTTCTTATAGTAGCCAAAGTCTTTTGCCGATATGGTTGTATTTTACATAAACCTAATCTTCAATTGAGAATTCTTTTTCTCTATTTTTGGCATCATAGACTTGTTTCATCCTTTTTTGAGCCTCTTTAGTCCTACCCCTTTACTCTTAAAGAATCATATCTCTCTTCTAGAGCTTTTTTAGCAGTTGTTACTTTTGCTATTCCCGGAATGTAACTTATGAGAGAGGGATGGGGTCATCCATACACTTCAAAAGGTGTTTGTCGAATTATAGAACGCCAGCTTGTATTATAGCAATATTCTACCGATGCTAACCATTTAATCCAGGCCTTTGGTTGGTAGCTGGAAAAGTACCTAAGATATATTTCCAACGTTCAATTAATTGCCTTGTTTTGTGTGTTAGTCTAACGGTGACAGGAAGAGTTAAAATTAAATGGCTTGTCATACAAATGGAACAATTCTCTCCAAAATGTAATTGTAAAAGTTGGGTCCCTATCACAAACAATAAAACGAGGCAACCCATGGAATCGAAAAATATTTGTGCTACTCCAATAGTAGTATAAGGATGAGAAATAGCTATAAAATGTGCATATTAGGATAATCTATCTACCACAACTATAATGGTAGTTTTTCCTCCTGAGTATGTTAACCCTTCAATAAAATCCATTGCTATGTCCTCCCATATTTATTATAGTATAGGAACTGGTTGAAGTAAACGTATTGGTGTGAGTTTCTCGACCTTATTTCGTTGGCAAGTGTCACAATTTTAGATGAATTCCCTAATGTTCTTCTTGATTCCTTTTCAATAAAAATTAGACTTTATGCTATGAAGAGTTTTAATGAACCCCTCACCCCTCATATATGTTGCTATAAAATGATTAATAACGTCACTAATGATATTAGAGTCTTCTGTCAAATAAATCCTTTCTTTAAAATACAAAAACCCATCTTAATAACTTCAAGGCCTCATAGCCTCGCCTCTATTTACTAGATTAACTAACCACTATAGTGCTGAATTGGTTTGAACCTCTTCTTTAATTAACTCTAACCATTTGGACATTCTTGAGATATTATACATAATTCCCTTTCATTTCCTTCAAGTAATTCCCTGTTATATAGAGCACCAGCTACTTTATTCTGCCTCCCATTTTTATATTCAATTACAAAATCACAACCCATTAATTTATAAAGCAAATTTTTTGAGAATCTGTTGTAATCTTCCAACTTCACAAATATTTTAAACTTTGATAATTTGTACAAACTATAAATCGTGACCTAAGTAAGTAGGGCCTCAATTTTTCAATTACCAACACAAGCTTTAGAATTTCTTTCTTATAAGTTGAAAGAAAGAGATGTCTTGCTTAAAGTGCATGACTATAGAAAGTAATTGGTCGCTCCTAGAGTAAGTCGACGCCAATTCCACTTTTTGAGGCATCACATTCCACAATAAATTTTTTAGAATAATTTGACAAAGTCAATATTGGAGATTTCGTCGTGGTTTTTTTTAATTTTTCAAAAGCTAATGTAGATTGCCAGTCTCATTTAAAACAATCTTTCTTTAACATGTGAGTTAGCAGCTGAGCTAAATTGCTATAATTTTGCATAAATTTATGGTAATAGTTTTTAAAACCTAAAAATCTTCGTAAAACTTTTATAGTCTGCGACTTGGGCCATGTCAATATTACTTTAACTTTATCCAGGTCTATTGTAACTCCTGCATTTGAGATTATATGACCAAGGTACTTGACCTACCTTTGGCCAAATTGGCATTTTTTCTAGCTTCACAAATAGTCAATTAGACTGTAAAAGTGAAAAAAAAACAATATTAGGTGTTCTAGATGTTCCCCGTAGTTTTTGTTATGAATTAAAATATCATTAAAAAACTAAGACAAACCTTTTCCTCATTCATGACAACTTGGAACGAGGATGGAACATTTTTAAGCCTGGAATGCATTTTTAATGCCTTTGATGACTTCAGAAAGCCATTTTCTCGATGTCATTATGATGCACTCAAATTTGATAATATCCCGAATGGAGGTCTAACTTGGTGAAATATTGTGCATTATATTACTCATTTAGGAGCTCGTCAACAACTGGTATCAAAAATTCATCTTGAATAGCCACTTTTTTTAAAGATCTATAGTCTATGCACATTTTCCATAAGCCTTTTTGTTTTTTTTACTAGGATAACTAGGGAAGAATAAAGGCCATTGCTGGTCTAATTAATATAAAGGATAACATTTTAGAGACTAATTTTTTTATTTCGACTTTTTAGTGGAAGGGATATCTATATGGTTTGACTGAAATAGGAACTTGGCTAGGATATAAAGGGATTTATGATCATGCAAATGTATAAGAGGTAGACTCTTTGGTTCTTTCATTACATATTAAACTTAACTAAAAGAGACTAAAGTTGGGGTGGAATTTTTAGTGATGATGGTTGGATTTATGAATTTTTGGTGATATAAAGTTGTAACAAAGCCCCTTCCTTCCTCTTTTTTATAACCTAGAGTATCTAAATGTTGCTCATCATTTTGTTTTCTAGGGTAGGAAGTCCTTGCAAAATTGTATCCTTACCTCTTGTGTTAAACCTCATCTGCATTTTAGAAAAATCCCATACTATATGTCCCAGTGTCCTCAGCTACTGAGTCCTTAAAACAGCATCATAACCTTCAAGTGACAGTAAGTATAAATCACAAATTACAGTAGTGCCCTTTAATTTGAATGGGACATGAGTACATTTACTGTAGCTCGTTACCTTCTCTCTTAAAGCCACCATTACTGAAAAGTTTCTCTTAGAATCAAATTGTAAGCCCACCATCCTTGCTATTTTTCATTAATAAAATTATGAGTCCTTCCTGAATCTATAAGAATGAATATTTCTCTACCTTTTAAATTTTCCTTGACTCATATTGCTTATGGAATGTGGGTGCCCATAATTGCATGCAAAGGAATTTCTAGAATCTCTTCACTATTGTCCTCTATCTCCAAGTCTCCCTCATTATCTTCTAGGCATGCTTAAATTATGAACATCTTCTTACAGCCATGGCTTGGGCCAAAATTTTCATTACATCTAAAACAAAGTCCCCTTTTTCTTCTTTCATTTAGTGCTTCGATTGACATTTTTCTAACTTCCACCATAGAAACATTAACATGTTCAGGACTCCTAAATAGGTTGTTAAGTTTTTGGGCACATGAATTTTTTTATAGGAATTTTCCTTTGTCTCATATAAACAAGCTAGACCAATTGCCAACATCAATATGAGAGGGCAACTTGCTTGAACATCTATACAAATGGGGTCCATTAATCTACTAATGAAGCAACTTACTTGTTGAGTTTATGCAAGGGGTCCAGTTTTTGCTTAAAGCTTCTCAAAATTGATTTGATATTTTTGCACAATTTTATTCTACTATAATTTAGTAAGCTCTCCAAAAAAATCAGAGAACTGATTGAGGCTAAACCTTGTGTAGAGATTTGTCTTGAAATCCCCCCCATGATATGATCGACATATCCTACTTAAACAATTTAATTTGAGCATCTCCTTCTAAATGGTAAGATGTCAATGGACCACGCTCTCCTTCTGGGATGTCATGGATTTCAAAGAATTGTTAGGCTCTAAATATCTAGCTCGTTAGATCATCTCTACCTTCATAATGAGGGAAATCTAGCTTTACTATTTTAGGGGCAAAGTTACTGAAGGCAGCCCTTGACAAGTAGCTTTAGTATATTCGTATCCATTGGGTGCAGATGTTTGATCAACAAACTGTTTGTTGGTTTGGCTTCCTATTTGATCCATGCACATAGATAATTGATTCAACTTTTCATTTATTTGATTCAACATCTCTGTCTGAAACAATGACATTGATTCCACAACTTTATCCACTTACTCTATCCTCTGGTCCATTGCTAGGCTCTGATACCACTTTGGTATGTTTTGGCTAGTTGAAGGCTTGCCCTTCCCTATGGTGATATAAGTAGAGAAAATAAAATGAAATTCTGGTTTCTTCAAGGGAACCAAAAAAGGTCTACACAAAATCCATTTTCAAAGAATAAATCATAATACTCTTCCTTCCATTTCATATCTTTTAAATAGGCTTTATTATATTGAGAATCACAACTGAAAATCTGAAAAATAGGAGCGAACTTTTTTGACTTATTCAAAATAATAGATACACTTTATTTACTCTTAAAAGTATCAACAATAAAGTAAGAATGAAGATAAAATTGTTGATCATTTCAATCTTCCCAATAAGAGCATGTGACACATTATCAACTGAATCTACAACAATTCATTTGTGAATATCTTAACTCCAATATTCTGCTTCGGGGGATCTTATTAGTATAGAAAAGCAAAGTTCTTACATAGCTTTCATAATATAAGGGTTCAAGAAAAGAGAAAAAGCAAAGTACTGATCTTAGGACCTGTGTTTTTCACCACTCTACTATAGAGATATACACACCAAAGATGCAATCTCTAATAACGGTTCTGTTAAGTGAAGAAGACTCTTCTTCTATTGATTTTGATGAAAGTCAAATAATAATAATAATAGAAGTGTGTGAACTATTTTGATGAATTTGGTAAGTGCACAGATAAATGTAAGTGGCATAAATAATCAAACCAAGATGATACTTAAGTAAAAACTGAATAAGACAAAACGTCTAAGATGGATCAGACGAAGTGATTAAATCTAAGACACAAGACGAAGCATACGGATCTAAGCAAGATAATGTAATCTAAGAGACAAGACGAAGCATACGAATCTAAGCAAGATAATGTAATTGAAGAATGTACTATAACGTCAGTTAGTTGGAGTTGGTTATAGGACTCAACTAATAACAGACTTTAGAAGACTCTACAAGCATATTTCTCAGAGAAGACCGTTGAAGATTTAGGTTATAAATATTATTTATAGTCATAAACTTAAAAGAAGGGGAGATTTCTGAATGTACAAAACATACTTAGAGAAATTATGTGCTCAAGTGCTCACGCTGTGAAAAATATTATAAGAGAAATGAAAGAAAGAAAGAGAGCAAATACATTTGTAACGTGAAGCTCAAACAATATCTTTTCGAGTGAAAGAAAGGCTAGAGCCTGAAGAGGCTAAGGAAGCAGATAAAGAATACTTTGTGAAAGAGACCTGAAGAGGCTCTGCAAGTGTAGAAATAATACTTATAACGTTGAAGGAGATAGTAAAATCTCAAAAGAACTCTAAGGATTCGACGTAGCCCAAGGTTAAGGTTGAACCAGTATAAATTGCGGTGTCATATTCTCTAACTCTTACCTTTTTAATTTTCTTGTTGTTAGAAGAATAGATACTTTTGTAATCATCTAAATTTGTCAAGAAAATCAAAAATATTTTAAAGATTAATATCTTAGACGATTTAACACAATTCAACTTTCTATATTAATAAGTGATTTACTTCAGGTTCTTCATCAAAGGAAAATCTTATGGCAAGAGTGGTTAATCTTCCTAAAGATTAAGGGTTAATTACACATCAACATTGTGATAGTAGAATAAAGGATAAAGAGATGAAAAAGAACTATAACAAGAATAGAACAAATAGATCCAGTAACAAGAAACAAATTCACTTGCTTTGTCACTTTGGAACAATTTGTTAGACTTGGACTCTAAGTCTATACCATATGCATTATCTAATATGCACTCTTAGCTACATCACACTAGCTTTTATAGAAGTGAAACTATCCCCATAGATGGTTTAGTAAACAAAGCATCACATCATCTCAAGTTGAAACACAAAAATGAGCCATAATTCTCATCATAGTCAAGCTTTTTGAAAAAAGCAATTGTAAGAGTTGAGAATAGACAAAAGTACTGAGAGAAATCAGAATTGGGTATATCTCTCCATTTGAATTCTTGTCAGGTCTAATAAGTTTACTACCAATTGATAAATCTATTGGTATTATGCTAGTTTTAACAGTTGTTAGTGATTGCAAAAAGAAAGTAACGTGTTTGTAAATAATATGTAGAGAAGTACAAAGGAAATTATTGTGAATTAGAATGGTCTAATGAAGGGTGGCAATAAGAAAACTATAAATAATTCAAGGAGTTCCAATCAAGGAAAGAGTTTGATTTCCTTCATAATTCCTTGAAATAAATTTCTATTGTTGAACCTGAGCTCGTAGCTGAGATGGCCCCTGGTGGTCTTGCTGACGTAAATGCTGCTAGAACATAAGGAAGAATAGCAGCCACTTGAGGTATATATGTAGCCTATATTGTTTGGTAGACCAATCATTTAGAACAGAAGTAAAGCATTATCATTACAATTCTACAAATAAAAAGGCTACATTATATAAAAAATTAAGAAATGAGGGGAAGAAGCTTTTTTGTGATTATATAATTAATAAAAAATTATTAAGCTGGATATGGAGAAGATAGTTGTAGCCATTTTCCCTATTAGATGATTTCTTTTGAATTTACAATTAAGACTTTAATCGATTCCTTAATAGTGGAGGATCATTTGCCTATGCATACACAGTTAATTTTTTATAATGATATCTCAATCCTCTGTATGGTTCTAAACAAACAACAATCATTTCAAACTTTGTTACCTTTTAGTAATCTTTCATTCCTCCCTCTGGAAATATGAGTTAACCAAATTATACTAGCATTGGTTGGAAGGGATAGGGGATTACTCCAAAAAGTAATTCCTTTGCTATGACTACCACCAGTGAATAAAAATGTTTTGCCCATCATGTACAGTTGCTGTCATAAGTGGATTTTGAATGGTAATCATGTTGGTTCTGCCATCTTAGTTATTGTATATTGACCTCCAATGTTGGGAGGTCTTCTGATGATGGTAGTGACATGGATTGATTGATATGGATGGAACTAAATGAACAAAAAAGATGATCTATATGGCATAGGATTGGCAAAAATGTATAAATGAGATGTCATCGTTATAAGGGAGAGTTGCGGAATAAATAGACAAAAGAGATGCGACGTAGTATTATATAGTATTAATAATACGAAGTCATGTAAGGAAGTGAAACATGTGTTAATGTGATTGGTTGAGTATCAATGATTGTAATATTCATTAATATAGCCATTGTGAGAGAAGGAGAGGCTAACAATTATGTGTAACTGATTTTTCTCTCACTAAAAGCACTTCTCACTCTTTTGTTTAGCTTTGCTCTTTTATTCATTTTTGTCTTCTATATTCTTCCCTTTTCTTTATCAAACAAACCCTAAAAATACTAACTTTGGTTATCAATTAATTACCCGTATCAAATTGGTATCAGAGTATTGATTTTGCCTATAGTTTACGTTGTTTAATGGCTGAAGGAACGTGAGGACAAAAGTGGAGACGACTAGAAGAAGGACTGCATAGTCAAATGCAGAAGTTAGAGATGAGGCATGAAAGAGATATGCAAAAGCTGAAGGAATGTATTATGAAACTATTTTAGAATAATAATAGTGACAATCGAGTGAGAGGAAATGTAGATCAAAGGGTTCCAAAACCTGGCAATAGTGACGGTTACTAAAGGGGTCATTACACGATTCCTACCAGATGTAGTAAGATCAAATTACCTATGTTTAAAAGGAAGAACTTGTGTAAATGGGTGTTCAAATGTGAGCAATTTCTTACCCTACCTGAGTTGAAAATTAGTCTGGCGATGATGTATTTGGAAGGAGGAAGCTCTTGCCTAACTTGAGTTCTATAAGTGAAATTAGATGACTAGTGATCCTCCTAGCTAGGTAGGAATATTTGTTAGCTTTGGAGCAATGCTTTGGAAAGTCAACTTTTGGGGATCCGATTGGAGAGCTTAAAGAATTGAAACAGAGGGGCTTAGTTAAGGAGTATTGTGTAAATTTTTATTTTTTGTCCCAAAAGTTAGTGATGCTTGAACCCTACTTGGTAAGCATGTTCTTGAAGTGCATAAAACTATAGATTGAATATCCAGTTATAGAGTCCACTTATGTAGTTAATAAGTAATGTATTTATTCACGTTGTAGTAATTTTTTAGAGATTTTCATTGTATAATTTTAAAGAGAAAATTTTCAGATGTAATAATTCTAAAACAATTTCACTGACCAACAATTGAAATAAAATCTTTGGGGTCAACAAAAAAATGAAGCATTAATGATGAGTTGCTTATGGTTAACACATCAATGCCAAAGAAAAAAGTAGACAAAAAGATGGGAAGGAATAAGGTGTAAATGCCAAAGAAGAGGACTATAGTGAAAAGAAAAAGAGAGAGAGAGAGAAGATATATATCAAGAGAGAAAAAGATGGAATATAAGTTGTTATTGATGCTCCTTTCTGGCCAACACCTATATTTGTATCACGTGAACATGAGTTGCAGGTTTGTTATGCCTCTTAACTGTGCTTCACTCTAGAATTGCTATGATACCTTTTCCTCCACACTTAGCTTGGATGGTAGTCTTGATGACACAAGGCTAGTGGGAATAATATGCCTTTTAAGTTGTGATATATGAAATAAATTATATATAAACATCTTAGGAGGAAACTTGAATATGATACCACCTTATTGATAATTCTAAAAGGACCATAAAATCTTAGGGATAACTTCTGATTAGGTTGAGTAAGCAGGGTTCCTTGTCAATAAGATTAGAGTTTGAAAAACACCATGTCATCAATGCAAAATTCCCTCTTTGTTCTATTTTTGTTAGTTTGTTGATGCATTTTGTCTTAGACCTTCTATAAATGAAATTTGATCACCTGAATGGCCATTTGTTTGTCTTGCAAAATATTGTTAACCACTATCAATTTTGAGACTTTGGCAAGGTAGAGGACATATATATATATATATATATATATATATATGGGAGATACTCGTATAGCACCTCAAAAGGAGTGGTGTTAATTAAGGAGTGTTAATTGGTGTATAACACTATTATGCTAGTGGAAGCCATTGATAGCACTCACTTCAATAAACTCCCGTCATGTACCTTAGGTAAGTTTCTAAGGAGCAGTTGAGGGCTTCAATTTGGCCATCTATTTGGAATGATAAGTCGAGGAGAAATGTGATCCTAACCCTTGTAGCTTGTAAAATTTTTATAGTAAATGAATTAAGAACACTATGTCTCAGGCAATTGTGAATATCTTAGCATGCTATTAACTTAAACATTCTAGAAAGGAAAAAGCTAGCTACTGTCTCTACTAAATTAGGATGTTTTAGTACCAAAAAATATGTATATTTGTTAAAAATGTTGATAACCATTAAAATTGTTGAATGGAGATTAGAAAAAGGGAGACATTTGAAAAAATCCTTATGGATATTAGTTGAACAACCTTTGGGAATGTGCAAGGGTTGAAGTAATGTAGCTTAAGGAATGGTTTCACATTTGTTAAATTGGCATGTTTGCCAATTCCTGACTTAGTTTCAAATGTCCCTTTATAGACTTTTCTTGTGAAATAAGCTTATAACTTTTTTATGGTTCCAAATACCCCTAAGTGACTTCCTATTGAACTTTCATGCATTAAGAATATAATGCAATTTCTCAAACTATTATCACGACTAATTACCACCTTAGAATTCCATAGATCCATTGATAAGAACTGAAATTCAGTTTGCTTTTAGTTAACTTGCTTACTAAAATTTTAACAATATAATCATTATCCCAGGTACTTTTTATTACTTCCATTAGATGATTTTAAACTTATGAGGCTAATATACTAAGTCAACATTAAAAAATCTTGATAAAACATTAACTACATAGTAGTGAGTTTAGTATCAATTCATAGTTAGTTAGACATAAGCCAGTAGTTGTAGACAGTGAGAAGCATGATATAAACTTTGAATGATCAAATGCTCTTGATTATATCTTTAGCATTATAGAAGACTTTGAAGCTATGATTGAGATATCCTTTGTAACATAAGTATTTACAAATTTGGTAGATTCAAATTTATTCATGACTTTATATTGATCAATACGCTATTGTAACTTGTTTTGTAGATATATTAATTTCAGTAGACATCTTCATAAACATTGAAAGGTCATTGTTTTGCAGATATATTTTGATGATCTTCTATACTTTAGATTTAGAGATTTGTAAGAATTGATAGATAGCAATGGTCTGATGTAGACTATTTTAAGATGTTACAGGAAGACTTGATTTATGGTAAACTTGAATTTATTTGTTTGATTTTAACGAGTTCCTAAACTTAATAATTGAGCTAGGTAAATATAAAGTTTTGGCATTTGTTTTAGTAGTACTATAATTGAAATTTCAGTGAGCTTTATATTACAGACCATATCATAATAGTTAAAAAGCACATACCAAATATTATATTGCACATACCTAATAAGTGTTAGTAGTGTGCCCTAGGCCAATGGATAGTTGTGATTCATGTATTAACATTATGACTTGTTAATAATATATTAT